>PVIR01020354.1:0-30888 GCA_004026965.1 Petromus typicus
GGCGAGTCTCTGAGCTGCGGATGGGACCCAGAGGGCACCCCGGAGGGCTGGCGATATCTCCCTCCCCGGCTGTCCCTCAGGCCTGGCTCCTCTGGTGCCTGAGGGTGGCGCCTAACCACATGGCAGCCTTGTCTGCCCAGAGCCTGTCAGACCAGAGAAGCCTTCCAGAGTCACTAGTAGTAAAATAGTATTCCCAAGGTGTTTTTGCTTGTTTGTTTTTCTCTGAAACTTGATAATTTAATAAGTATTACACATACCACATGTTTTTGTTCCAAAAATAATACATCCACTGGCTTTGTAAAGCACTCTAAGAAATGTGTATGTATTAGGATTTCCACCATAGCGTTTACTCATTTCCCCTCCCAGGTCTTGCCCACCACAAGCACAGCTCAGATCAGAGAATCTTTGCCCACCTGGGCTGAGGGAGGGTTGTAGGAAGAGACTGAAGATACCGATGCTATAGGACAGGGTGATAGGAGGGCCCGGGGTGCAGGGCCGAGGTGTGGCTCAGCCCTGGCCTTTCCTCCCCTCCACAGGCGCCTTCTTCGTGCCCTACTTGATCTTCTTCCTCAGCTGTGGCATCCCAGTGTTCTTCTTGGAGGTGGCACTGGGCCAGTATACCAGCCAGGGGAGCGTCACAGCCTGGAGGAAGATCTGCCCCCTCTTCCAGGGTGAGTGTCTTCCCTCCAAAGAACCTTCCCTCCATCCCTCCCTTCCTTACCCCTTATCTGTGGACATCTCATGCTGTGCTAATCGCACAGTCAGGCTCTGTGGAGCCCGTGGGAGTGTGTGGGGTGGCTCCAGACAGCGTGACGGGCGGAGCACTGATGGCAGAGCTATCTGGCGTCTGTGAGGCGCTCACCTGGGTTGGGCTCCTTACCTGTGTTCTCGCCAATCCTCCAGTAGCTCTCCTGAGCCATTTTGTAGATAAGGAAAGTAGAGCTGTCCACAGGAGTTTTGTCCTTCTGGCTCCTTCCCTCTCAACTGTCTTAGAGACCACTCTGGCTCCGGCTCCCAGGTCTGTTGGTGCTAATGTAAGCAAGGGCGGTGCTCTTTCCCTGTTCCTCTTTCGGTGGCAGGGTTAGTTGCATGGGGGCCAGTGAGATGCCCGAGAGTCCCCTGTCCCTGAGAGGCTCCTTGGAAATTGGAGATACAGGGAGGATCCTTCCCCTCCTCCCAGTACCTGTGGAAGCCCCGGAACCAGACTCTGTGGGGTCCCTCAGGCAAGGGCCAGACTGAATGTACTGAACAGAGGAGCGCTGGCTCCCGAGCAGGTCAGGCACCCTGGGGCCCAGGGAGGCCATGGCCGTGGAAGGCTGCAGGAGGGGGAGGAGCTGGGCAGGGTGGAGTATGGCCGCCATGTCTCTGCTCATGAGTCCAAGGCCACAAGAGTGTCCTGATGCTCCGCTGGGGACTCATCGGTGGTCTCAGCTGGGTCTGTCTCCAGATCCGGGTAAGCTTCTGGCCGGCACTAGCAGCTTCTCCGGAATACATGGCTGCCTTATGGGGCTGGTGTGGACAGGGTGGCACTGGATGAAGGAGGGGAGAGATGGCTGCTCCTTCTTTTTCCACATTCCTAGAGGCTTGGGTGCTCTGGGAGAGGCACCTGAAGGTGTGCGCTGCAGGCGGGACTTTGCCCGCTGCTCTCACACACCAGCGTGCTGCCTGACAGCTCACTCATCCCGTTATACTCCTACTTTTCCTGCTCAGTCTGGATTTGCACCCTTGCCCTCCTGCCCCTTGGACAGCCAGTACTGTTGGAGTCTCACCCTCCACTCCGGGCCTGGGCTCCAGTGTCCCTGTTCAGTCTGGTTACGCCCTCACGAGTACAGCAGCTGCTTGTCCGTGTGTGTGCTGTAACTCACAGGCCGCCCCTGGTATTACCTGGAGAGATCTCAGCCCTCCCATGGCAGCCTAGGGCAACCCCTTCCCATGAGCCCCTGACCTGATGCTGGGGCGGCCACTGAAGGGAACCCTGTCCTTTGCCAGGCCAATCAGAAGAGGCCCTGAGTAGGCTCTTCTAGGGTAGCAGTTTGGCTCCCAGATGGCGCTGACGTCCACCAGCCCGCAGGCCCGCAATCTTTCACTAAGTAGCTTCTCCTACCACTCTGTACAGAGAAGGAAGGGGTGTGGAGGGCTGGTGGGCGGGCCCTGCGGCCCCTGCTCCCTGTCCTCATGCACACTGACCCCCATTCTCCTTCTTTTTTGGTACTACTGGAGACTGAGCCCAGGGCTTTTACACTGAGTTATATCCCTATCTCTTTCTACTGCAGTTTTTGAGACAGAGTCTCATTAAGTTGCTCAGCTCCCTGGCTGGAGTCATACTTGCCACCTTCCCGTCTGAGCTTCCCTCAGTTGGGATTATAAGTGTGTGCCATTGTGCCCCGCTAACACGCTGCTTCTGAAATGGCTGTGGAAAGATCCCAGTTTATAACACGTTTGCTTCCGCTGAGGAGACCTCGTGTATCCACCAGCCAGAGCCAGAGTCACACGTGCCAGGCGGGCTTCGGTCCTGACAGAGCCACCGCTTTCTTTTTGATGCCTTTCTTGCTTTTTCTTATCCCCAGCCTGATTCTTATTTTCTCCTCCTTTTTAGTGTTCCTGCGCCTTTTCTGTGATTATGATAGAACAATAGATAATGCAGATAGGCAGAAAAAAATGTGAAAAAGTGAACTGAAATCTTATCACTTAGAGAACTGAAATCTTACCATTTAAAGAACTGCTTACCAATTCGGGAGAAGGAGATCGATCCTTCTGGAATTTTCTCATGAAAAAAATATATTCAAATCCATATTTGAGAACTGAGGTAATGCATATGGGAGTGAGCTGAGGCCCATCTTTCTTACATGGAAAAACACACTGTGAAACCACAGCTTCTCATGGTCCCTCCTGGTGTTCTTTGCGTAGCGCCCAAGACAGCTAGCACAGTGGGTTGTTTCCGTGTGACATTTATGCTGACAGCAGTCTCCCCCACCCCTCTCAAGGCATCGGTATCGCATCTGTGGTCATCGAGTCCTATCTGAACATCTACTACATCATCATCCTGGGCTGGGCACTCTTCTACCTGTTCAGCTCCTTCGCCTCTGAGCTGCCCTGGACGACATGTACCAATCCCTGGAACACAGGTGCCCGTCCTTCCTGCCCGGGGATGAGATCTTTCCTTCTAAGCCAGGTGGCAGGTGATGGCCAGATATGATGAAGGTCACAGCAGAACTTGCTGGCTGATCAATGTGGTTATGGGAACCTGGTGCGACTAGCTTATGCAACTGCAGGCCGTTGTCATTGCCTACTTATTTATTGACTTGACAAATATTTGCTGGGCACCCGTTATGGCCGTTGCTGTGCCAGGGCTGAGCAGGGACGCTGTGGACTCGCCTCACTGAGTTTTAGTCTAGTTGTAGAAATTGACAGATCAATAAAATAAGTTCCCATCACCATGGGAAGGAGAAACAGTGCAGTGGGGAGGAGATGAGGAGGGCGGAAAGGCCCACATGTGGGCAGCTGTCCACGGCAGAGAAAAGCAGCCTGGGGGCCGCATCCCTGGTCTGTAGAATGGAGACACGGGGACAGAGTGGGCAGGTCAGGGATGGCAGGAAGCTGAGCAGCGGAGGCCAGAGTATGAGGGCATCTGTCACCATCGTATCCCTTGCTGATGCACCTGACTTTGTCCCCCACAGAGTACTGTGTGGAGTTCCTGAACCACTCAGGAGCTGGCAGAGTGAGCCATTCGGAGAACTTCACCTCCGCAGTCATGGAATTCTGGGAGTAGGTGCTGGGCCTGGTTGCCACATGTTGGGGGCCCGGGCAGAAAGTCTGGGTGTCTGAGCTGTGCAAGTATGAATGTGGGGGGGTGCAAGATTAAGACTCTGTGCATGCTTTCCAGCAGCACTCACCCACCTCCTACTTCTCACGTGTACCTGCTGATTTACCCTAAACTCATTTGTGTCCCCCCAGACCCCCACTCTCCCCTCTGTGTCCCCTGGCACTCTTCCATTTTCCCCACCCCACACTGACTGCCTCCACACTTTCCTGCCACTAGATGCATGTCCAGTATATGGTGCCAACAGCCTGTGCGGCCTCGGGGAGCAAACACTGTGCAGCGACGTCCCGCTGGCACTCGATGTCAGCCACAGTAGAAGGTTTATGCCACACACGTAGGAAAGCTCACGTGCTCACTCTCCCACATGACTGCATGCGCCTCCTCCTCCACCATGCCCTTCACCACCCTTAGCCACACACACGCACCAGCGTTCACATACCCTCTTACATGCACACCCTCGGTTCCGCAACCCTCTCTCCATGCATACGTTTCTCTCACCCCATACGTATCTTCAGATCCTAACCCACGTCCTGCTTTCCCCTGGATGCCCACTTCTCGCTGACCGCTCTGCATCTGTAAATATCCACTTTCTGTGCACTTGTTCACACCTCCTCACCACCCTCAATCTCTCTCTTTATCTCTCTGTACAACAGAGAAATCGGGATGAGTTAGAAAGACACAGATACCTTTGGGATTACGGTGATTTGGTCTTCTAACAGCCAGGGCCCTACAGGCCACAGGTGGGAACATGGCATGGCCGCGGGAGGGGTCGGGGCGGTGGGGATGAGGGGCCCTGGGAGGTGAGATCTGTGGGGCAGCTCTGTGATCAGGAGATGTGGTGACAGGGGTTCATTGCTGCTTTTAGCTTTCTCAGCTGGTGATTTGTTTTTCCCACTTCGCCAGGAGGCGGGTCCTGAAGATCTCTGACGGCATCGAGCACCTGGGGGCCGTGCGCTGGGAGCTGGCACTGTGCCTCCTGCTCGCCTGGATCATCTGCTACTTCTGCATCTGGAAGGGGGTCAAGTCCACGGGCAAGGTGAGGAGTCGGGGCCTGCTAAGCTCTCTATGGCCTGGAGGCCTTGGGGAGACTGTCGAGGGTCCCTCAGAGAGATAAAAGAGAGAGTTAAGGGAGAGCTGGTGACCTTCAGCAAAGTTAGGAGTCAGAGGTTAGTTAGCTTAACATAAGAAAAGTCTTTCTTTGGACCATGAAAGACTTGTTTATGTGAGTAAATACTGTGAGCAAAATAAGAGCCTTTGAAGTCCCACTTATGGAGCAAATCACTGTATGAGCCGGAGGGCAACTTCCGTCTTCTAACCCTTGCCAACTTCCGCTCTCTTCTCCCTTCTCCCTTTCACATGTGTGTAGGTGTGTGTCGGGATCTCGTATATGTATGCCTTACGCAGTTAGGATCATATACTCCTGCCACTTGTTTGTAGTTAATAACAAGACAACTTCTTGTACCAGTCAGGAAACAGAACTGTCTGTGGGGCGGTGAGTTGCCAGTCACTGACGGGGTTCAGGGCAGGAACAGACAACCATGGCTTCTTTTACAGAGAAAATTCGTTTCCACCCCAGAGAGGTGGGACTAGTGCTTTGTGCTACTTAAGCCGGGAAAAAGGAGAGAGCTGGGTGCTCCCATTAGCCCCACCTTTTGCCTCGTCCCAGAGCAGCTTCCCTTTCCCAGGGCTGTTATAAAAATAGGAATGATAAGAACTGTAACAATGGTAGTAGTGGTGTAGACAAGGCTGCCGCCAGGCGGGAGCCAAGCGTGACCAGGCGGAGCAGAGCACCCTTTGTGTGTCTTTGTGTGTGGCACTCAGGCCACCCTGGCTCCCCCAACTGTAGGCCTGGAAAAGTACAGTCTGAACCTCTTCACAGGTTACTGTACAAATTTGGCCACTGCACTGCCAGGAGTTGTCCTGCCCACTGTAGGGCCATGGGGAAAACCAGGATAAAGGGCTAAGGCAGACCAGCGTCTGGACTCTAAATAGTCTCTGAAGGGTTATGGGCTGGAAATGTCACCCCTCCGCGGCCCCTCCCCCACCCCGCTGATGTGTATCTCACACTCCCTGGGGAGTAAGACCCGTGGAATGTGCAAAGGGAGGTGTGGAAAGTTTTACTGCTCACCCGTTGGGCTGTCTCTGTGGGCTTAGAGCTGGCAGTGAGTGTGGTGTGACTGCCTGGGGAAGGGGGCACAACGTCCTCCTCCACCTGGCAGCCTGTCCCTACCACCAGTGCCCTTGGCTGGCTTCTCTCCAGGTTGTTTATTTCACGGCTACGTTTCCCTACCTGATGCTGGTCATCCTGCTGATCCGAGGCATCACCCTCCCCGGAGCCTATGAGGGCATCATCTACTACCTGAAGCCAGACCTGCTCCGTCTCAGGGACCCCCAGGTGGGCATGTGTGAGGACAACTGGCACACGTGTTTTCTCTCCCAAGACTTTCACAGTTTCCTACTGGTTTAACTAAGATCTAAAGGCAATAGATGCCCACTGGAGAGAAATTAGGCAACACAGAAGAAAACTGAACAGGAACCAAAATCTCTTATAATCAGATGTAATCTCTTTGCATTGTAGTATACCGCCTTCCAACTTTTTTTCTAAGTAGTGTGTGTGTCAGCATAGTTGAGATCATTATATTTAGAGACATATAACTCTTTGTCCCTTACATTGTGAGCTTTTTCTAGCCACTGAGATCTGTAAATGTCATTTTTAACCTCTGTGTAATATTTCTTCCATCCATCCATCGTTCATTCATTTATTAAGCAGAAGTATACTGAGGATGTATTAATGTTCTTGTGCCAGGAAAGGGCATGGACACAATTAGCCATCTCCCTGCCTTCTCCAGGGCTCATGCCTGGACTCAGATAGGTGATAAGACTTATTTTTAAATATGCAATCATCTCTCAATATCTGAGAGGGCTTTCTACATTACCAAAGCCCACCCAAGCTTAGGGTACTGATTTAAAATGGTGTAATATTTTTGTATTATCTCTGCACATCTTCCTGTACACCTTCAGTTACATTTGGATCACTCGCAGCACTTCCATGGAAATGCTATACAGATAGTCATTGTTCTATATTGTTTAGGAAATAATGACAAAGAGAAAGTCTGTACATGTCAGTACAATGCAGTTTTTCCCTGGGTATTTTCAATCCACAACTGGAAACCCACAGATACGAAGGGTCAGTTGTAAAGATTTAGAGAGACATAGATTTTTACTGCCCATTGTTTAAGGGTGTGCTTCTTTCTGGAGGATTCCTTGTGAGGTTTAACTGTAATGTATTTTAATCTTTGATAACTTGATTGGTTTAAGTAGTTTAACTTTAGCCTTAACTTTTTACCATGGACAGCATCAGACACTTCCCATATATTGATTACCCATTTGCTTTCCCTCTAGAACTTGTCTAAGCACATTTTTGCCCCCTTCTACTGAAGTCTCTGTGGTTGTCATTATGTTTTTATGGAGTGGCCACTGCATCGGGTCACAGCTGCCTAAGGCGCAGCATATATACACTGGTTTAATGAATGCAAGTGATTCTTAGCTCTGCAGATGAGCTGGGCGGTCTTGGGGACAGTCTGAGTAGCTCACAAGTATTCAGAGTCTCTGAGGTGCCTGTGGAGCAGGCCAAGAAGGGGTCCTGCCTATGACCAGGCTCCTGCAGAGAGAAGGAAGGACGGGTCCCTGGCGGTAGGACAGGTGCGACTTGCAGAGATGTCGAGGGGCGGCTGTGCTGTGGGGAGGATCTGCTGCCGCCCATCCTGGCCCTGGCCATGCCCCTACCTTCTCTACCACTTCCTCTTGCAGGTGTGGATGGATGCGGGCACCCAGATCTTCTTCTCCTTCGCCATCTGCCAGGGCTGCCTCACGGCCCTGGGAAGCTACAACAAGTATCACAACAACTGCTACAGGTGAGGGCTGGGGGGGGGGTGGAGCTGTGCAGCGATGGAAACCTGGCCTTTCTGAGTGCTGAGGTGGGCAGGGTCCCTGGCTGGGTTCTGGGACTACAACACTTGTCCTGGGCCCAGGGAGTGGCAACCTGTGCCAGTCTGACCCTGTGGCTCCTTCCTGGACTGCATTCATCCCCCTTTGCCTTCCTCACCTCTTCCTGTCACCCAGTTACCACCCACAAACTCCTCAGCCCTTTTCTTCCAACCTCCTTCCCTCACTTCCCTTCTCCCCTCCCTTCTCTCTCCTTTCCACCCTCCCACTGTCCCTTGATCTCTCTTCCCACATGAGTTCCTTCTCATCATTGCATTCACCCAATCCTGCAGGGACTCCATCGCCCTCTGCTGCTTGAACAGTGTCACCAGCTTTGTGGC
Source organism: Petromus typicus (assembly GCA_004026965.1). Taxonomy (NCBI): domain Eukaryota; kingdom Metazoa; phylum Chordata; class Mammalia; order Rodentia; family Petromuridae; genus Petromus; species Petromus typicus. The sequence continues at coordinate 8,146 of PVIR01020354.1, forward strand.
CGGCTTTGTTGTCTTCTCCATCTTGGGCTTCATGTCCCAAGAGCAGGGAGTGCCCATTTCTGAAGTGGCCGAGTCAGGTAGGTTCCCCTGTGCTGCCTGGGCTCTGAAGGTAAGGGAAACTGAGTCAGAACACAAAGATCCATCCTGCAGAGAAGCAGGAATCTTTTAGCCTTGAGGGCAGAACAGGGCACAAAGCAGGACTTCCAGCACCGTGCAGGGGAAGGAAGAGGGAGGAGTGGGTAGACCAGATGTCTGCTCTGTTCAAGAGCAGAATAATGGATAGATTTGTTGTGTTCACTTGAAGCCTCCCACATGTCATGCCTGTGTGCACTCATACACATACATGGACGTGTATGCAGAAATGCACACAGATAAACTCAGATGCACAGATAAACTTGGACACACACATGTAGACATATAGATGCATGCGCACACACACACACACACACAGATGAACACATATGGATGCTCAGAGACAATGAACATTACAGTCCCGAGGAAAGGGCTGTGGCCAGGGTAGCAAGAGCCAGCAGCTTGCCTGAGGGTGCTCTGCCCCTGCAGGTCCCGGCCTGGCCTTCATCGCATTCCCAAAGGCTGTGACCATGATGCCCTTGTCCCAGCTGTGGTCCTGCCTCTTCTTCATCATGCTGTTATTCTTAGGTCTGGACAGTCAGGTATGTCACCCCGGCCCTGCCCCGCCCCCATGACCTGCTTTCTAGCTTCTGTACACCTCTGCATTACCTCTCCCCGACTGCTCTCCTGAAGTAGCCTCTGTTGTCCTGGTTTTCGCTTGGGGTTGGTTTGTGGCCCAGGCCTTGAGCCCTTCCTCTGTGCAGGGGTTGTCCACTTTTTTCTCAAGGCCCGAGACTTCCTCATATGTGGGTGCTCCCCCGAAATGTCCTTCCAGTCTTCTCCCAGTGGCTTGCCCCAGCCCCTGCCTTGGGATGCGTCCCCTCCAGCTTTCTTTGCTGGCACTCCTTGCTGTGGACTATGCCAAGAGCAGGTTGGCCTTCTGCAGGACCTACCCCTGCTGCCTTCTGTGTCCTCTCCGTACCCCACGTGCCAGGGTGAAGGAGCAGGGAGAGAAGCCGGGCAGGACTTGCTGGCGACACCATGGGGTGGGAGCAGGGGCAGGGGCAGGGCTGGGGTGGGGGCAGGGGCAGGGTCCCGCCCATCCCCCTCTCACCCACTGCTCTCCTGCCCCCAGTTTGTCTGCATGGAGTGTCTGGTGACAGCCTCTGTGGACATGTTCCCCCAGCAGCTCCGGAAGCGCGGGCGGCGCGAGCTGCTGATTCTTGGCATCTCAATTGTGTGCTACCTGGTAGGACTCCTGCTGGTCACTGAGGTGAGTGTGGCAGGTGGTCTGTGGTGTAGCTGGGGCAGGAGGGAGCCATAGGCACCATGGCCCCATCGTAGAGTCACTCTGTCCTCAGCAGACTGTATGGACACTCGTGTGGCCTCTCTCAGAGCGAGGCTATAGAGCCGTGCAAACAATGGCATCTGCTGTATTTGTTAGGTCTCCTTCGGCTGCAGGTGCCAGAAACCTGGCAGAAGCAGAAGGAGAATGTGGGGTCAGCTCACTGCAAAGTCTGGGGCTCCTTTGGTTTTAGGCCAGGCTCATGACATCGTCAGAACCCTCCTTTCTTCTGATAACGCCATTCCCAGAGAGGTTTTCCTCTGGGGATGTCAAGGAAGGCTGTCCTGTTTCCAGCTCACCTTCCCCCTCAGCAGAAAGACAGGGATTCTCCCTGTCAGTGTGGCAAGTGTCCAGGCCATGACTTACTCAGGCCAGAACGAGGTGAGGAACAGAGTGTGTGGTGCCAGTTCCCAGAAGACAAGATCCTGGGCAGAGAAAACAGTGTGTGCCCACGCAGACCCCAGGGCCCTCCCAGGCATCGGGGATTATTGTCCTGAGGTAACCAAAGGACCTGAAGGCAAGACAGACTGGGCAAACTCCTCTCAGATGCAAAGAATCACTTCCCAGGAGCTGCGCAGGGTGGCATCCCGCGTGGGTGGGTGCCACCTTGTAGAGGTGGGTGTCTGCCAGCCCAGCCACTGGGCCTCAATTGTGCCCCTTCCTCGGCAGGGCGGGATGTACCTCTTCCAGCTCTTTGACTACTATGCCTGCAGTGGCATCTGCCTGCTCTTTCTCTCCGTGTTTGAAGTCATCTGCATCAGCTGGGTGTACGGTGAGTGCGTGTGTCTGGGGCCAGCGGAAGAGGCCCAGCCAGGAGAAGGATCTGCTGAGATGAGTCTCTGCCACACCTGCCCACCTACTGTCCTAGAAGGGCAAGCATGACCAGGAAGCTTGGCCTCTCTCACTGAGGCCATGACAGAATAGGATTCTCGGATACAGAGTGGAATGCTAGATGTCCTCACAGGGTGTTCCAGAGGTGGAGGCTATTTGAGGCCTTTCCCCAGTGGGAACCCCAGTCAGAAAGGATCTTCCAGACTGTGCTCTGACCTTCCCAAATTCTTGCATTCCTTCAGTGGTGATGGATATGCTTGAAGTCCCACTGCTCAGGAGGTTGAGATAGCAGTGTTGCAAGTTTGAGCCCTGCCTGAACTTAGCTATTTAGCTAGATCTTGACTCAACAAGGCTGGGAGATCTGGGGATACAGCTCAATAGCTCCTGAGTTCAATCCCTACTATTGCAAAGCAGCGGCGGCAGCGGCAGCAGCTCATTTCCCATTCTCCTTTCCAATAACTATGCTGTCAGCCAGAGTTTGAACAGTCCCACAGCGAGGAGGGTCATTCTTGCATTTGGGGGATAGCCTTTCCCATTGCAGCCACTACACATTTCTTTCTTACAGTGAAGGGACTTCTGCCTTCCACTGACTTCTACCGGCAGCCTTGGGCTTTGGGCAATGACGTAACTAAGCAGTAACATTCATGCCCTCCTCTCTGGTTACTATCACACCTGGTGCCGGCAAGGGATGAAACCTTCACTGTTGAGCATTCCTGTGTGCCAAGCACTGTGCTGACTCTCCCACGTGCTGTCACACTATCCGAACAATAGCCCTTGCCAGGGAGAGACTCAGAGAGGTTGGGTCTTTGCTTAAGCTCACACAGTAAGTGGAGGAGCCATTATCCTACAACAGGTCTACCGGGCCCATTGCACGAGGCTCGGGACACAGTGCTCAGGTCAAAGGCTCAGGACACAGAGACTAATGTCACACATTAAGGTCTCGGAGAAGCCATGACTGGGGAGGTTTATGATTTTGCCTTTTTCCTCTCTTTGGTGATGTCTCTTACTTTCTCTCCTCAAGTATCTGCTCTTCTGGTCTTCCCCTCTCCCTGTCCAGACCTTGTTCTCAGAGAGGATCTGAAAACTCACAGTGAGCTGTAGATGGCTAATAAGCCTTAATACTTAACGCTCACCCCGCAACATACTTTTAACTTTGGCTTGTCGAAGTCAAAGCAGTTTCAGCTACTTGAGAGATCATGGCATGAGCATTTCAGGTTTGAGATAAGACCCTGGCTAAAAAATCTTTTAAAATTGATTTCATTGGTACATTTTATAAATACATTATCCTGTCTCAAAATTTTTAAAAAATTTGGTTTTGGTACTGGGAATTGAACTCAAGACCCTGCACTTGCCAGGCAGGTACCATCCGCTGAGCTACATTCCCAGCCCTCAAAAATTGTTTAAGAGTTGGGTATATAGCTCAGTGGTATAGCTGCCCCCATGCCCTGCTCAATGTCTAGTACCAAAAAAAAAAAAAAAAAAAAGTTAAAGCAGTGCTTCATTATTGGAGGGATTCATATATTATATATATATATTGCTTTGTAGTTCAGGCTGACCCTGAGCTCACTATGTAGTCCAGGCAAGCCTCAAACTCACAGAAGTCCTCCTGCCTCTGCCTCCTGAGTGCTGGGCTTACAGGCACGAGCCACCACACCAGGCATTGTGGTGTGTGGTACTGATTACTGATGGGTATGAGTCACCATGCCCAGCACTGTGGTATGTGGTTACCAGGAGATTGAACTGGGGACTATGAGTTTGCAAGGCCGATGATGGAACCACTAAACTAAATCCCTGGTCCCTGGGGAGATTCATATATTACGATCAGTGAGTGGGTAGGGAGGTGTAAGTGAGCTCTCCAAATATCTTTACCAATGTGTGGTTCTGTGCTTCACCAACGAGAAGCCTGGCTCTGCCTAGAAACAGAGCAGTTGTGGAACCCTGAGGACATTAAACAAAATAAACCCAAACAAGTCGGTGTTTCTGCCAAGCTCGGACCACTCTTTCCACCAGGCTTTATTGGGAACTTTACCTGGTTCCTCTGTGTGTGGTGTCTTGTGACCAGCAGCTTTCTAGTCCCATCTGAGTTTATGTGACACGCTTGAGCAGAGGAAATCCTGGGTGTTTTGACTTGAACCAGATTCCTCTGTGTTGCACAGGTAAACAAGCATTTGCCTGGCCGCTGCTCCTGCCCTTCCTGCTTAGGCTCACACCACTCTGCTGTGGTTAGGACACTGGGTGTCCTGGACAGGGAGGCAAGAGAGGGTTTACTCCGACAGCCCTTGCTCTGTGCCCTTCTGCGTGGCATTCGTGCGGCCTGTTCCAGTGTCCTGTCGTAGGGCGGGTGGGGAAGAGTCTTCTCCCACGGCCCTTGAAGCCGCTCTTCTCCTCTGGTTCTCACACTCTCCCCCTGTTGTGCCTGGTCAGGGGCAGACCGTTTCTATGACAACATTGAGGACATGATTGGCTACCGGCCATGGCCGCTGGTGAAGATCTCCTGGTTCTTCCTGACCCCAGCACTTTGCCTGGTATGTGCCTGCTTCTGTCCCTCACTGTCTCCTGTCACCAGAAGACCCAGGGGCCAAGGGGTGATGCTTATTTTGAGTTCCATATCCCACTCCCCGCCACTGGGTTTCCTCCTTCCTGGGTCCTTGGGAGAGGTGCCTGGACCAAGGTTGGCAGTGACTTCTCCACTGTCCTGGCCTGTGTGATTTGGGGCACCTCCGTGCCCTTGTGTCACCCACACCTCTCCCTCCTTGTTGCAGGCTACCTTCCTCTTCTCCCTGAGCAAGCACACGGCACTCACGTACAACAATGTGTATATCTACCCTCCCTGGGGCTACTCCATCGGCTGGTTCTTGGCCTTTTCCTCTATGGCTTGTGTTCCTCTCTTCATGGTTATCACCCTCCTGAAGACCCAGGGTTCCTTCAAGAAGGTAGGTGGTGGTTGGGAACGGTGGCACACACTTATAATCCCAGTTTTCTGGGAGGCTGAGGCAGAAGGACTGAAAATCTAAGCCCTGCCTAGCAACTTAGTGGGACCCTATCTCAAAATAGATTTACTGAAAAGCAAGAAAAAAAACACAAAGGTAGTTGGCCAGGGGAGAGGACCCAGGGAAGGAGGGGGGTGACCTAACAAAGGTTGGCCCAGAACAAGCCCTTGTTCTGAGCAGGGACAGCCTTGCCACCATGTAGAAACTTAGACAACAGGGCCTCTCACAACCAGTCCATGACTATGTCGGAAGTGTTCATAAAAGTCATAGAGTCCTTGTCTTCAGAATCCAACCCCAAGCAGAACCTGAGGTAACCAATTGCATGCACTAAAGGGCCAAAGGTGAAACTAAGTCACAGTGAAGTTGCACCCTTAGAGCTGTGCAGGTGGCTGACAGAGCCAGGCCCGGGAGCTGGGAAGTCGACACCCTTGATCACCACGCGTTGTGTCTTCTTGCTTCTCAAAATATCCATTCCTCCGTCACATGTGCCTGGCCCTGTGCTAGGCCTGGGATGCACAGAACCATGTTTTTACCCCTCTCACTGGCAGTGCCATTCAATGCCTCTCCTCTTCGCAGCGCCTGTGCCAGCTCATCATCCCTGACCCCAGCCTGCCACAGCCCAGGCGACCCTTACGCCTGGACAGCGGCCCGGGTCAGGACGACAGCCCACTCCCACTGAAGGAAGGACTCATTGCGGAGAAAGAGACCGAGCTGTAGGAAGAGGCAGAGGCCGGGGGCCCTGGAACCGGGAAGCTGGGCTGCTCGACCCTTCTCCATGGTAACCCCAGCCTTCAGGCCTCGGCTGTGCCCTGCTGAGACCTCTAGGAGACCCCGGGCCCAGCCAGAGGCTGCTTCCCATCCTGCTTCCCGTCCTTCCCACACGGCTCCAGGCAGCTGCGTTTGCTTTGACTTTTCCCCAAGCCCTGGCTTCTCGGAGGAGACCGAGGACCTGACAAAGGAGCTTCCTCAAGTCTGCGGGAGCAGCCTGAGACAGACCGAGTGATGTCCTTGCGCTTAGGCGGGGTCTCCCACCTGGCCCTGCCCCAGTTAATAAGCATTTACCGACTGCTGCCACCACGGGCTCACTGTCTTTCCCGCACTGGCTCGGCCTGTCTGGGGGCCGGGAGGGAGTGCTCGGGCTGACCCGCCTCAGGGCTGCTGTGCTGTCCCACCGCACTTCTCCCCGACCTCCTCTCTCACTGTTCTCCGTCGCCCCTCCCGGGGGTGCCTGGTCTCCAGGAAGTACAGCTGTGTGCCGGCCACTTGTGGCTCCCACAGAAGGCCTCTTCCTCCCTCCCTAACCTCTCCTGTTCTCTCCTGCCCAATCCTTCCAGAGTGAGTTCTTTCTCCTTTGCCTGAGAGGTGGGCTCCTTGGTCACAGCCGATGCCCGGGCTCCTGGCAGCCTGTTCTGCCTCCTCCTGGTCCTTTGTGTGTCCTAGTGCTCACCCTGCTGGGACTAACTATTAAGGCGAGCAGGAGGACCGGGAAAGTGCAGGGAAATTGCTCGCTTGAGCCCAGCGGTTTCCCACCCAAACCACCTATGGGGCTGGTGTGGGCTCGCTGCTGCCCCCTGGTGGCAGAGAGGAGCGGGGTGGCATCGTGCTTCCCCCTGAAATAGAAGGGGGCTCTCACCTGTCCCTCTATTCTTACCTCAGCCTTAAGGACCCCTCACGCGCGACCCTCACCTGATGCCTCACCCCTGACTTCACTGGAGATATTAACGGCGGCCTGGGGAACACTTCCCCCAAAGCACACCCCCTCTGTACTCGAGCCCTGGTTCCAGGCCTCACCTGAGCCTCATCAGCCCTCCCCGCCCCTAGAGGGTCCCTCATGGCAGCCGTCTCCCAGAGCTCCTGCGGACCTCATTGGCAACCCTCACCCCTTTCCACGGGCACTCACTACCCACCCTCTGCCTCGTGGAGGAGTTGCTACGCTGGGCCAGAGGTCAGAGACCCTCTGTCCTTGCCTACACGTCGTGGGATGTGAGGGACGGTCCCGGAAGCCATCTTCCCAGACCTCAGCTCAAGCCCACGCGTGTTCCGGTCAGCTCTAGTCAGTTCTGCGCGGCCGCACAGGCTCTGCACCTTCGCAGTCAGTGTCTGCAGACACCACCTTCCCTCCCCCTTCACACACTCATCTGCAGTCGAGCTGTGCAATCCTTGGCTTTAAATTCACAGCAGCTGGGAACGTTTCTGTCACACACAGTGCTCTGTGGGAGGCTTATGTCCGCCACTCTCCCCTCCCTCCTGTCTACTTGGACCAGTTCAAAGGGAGTGGATGGAACAGGCAGCCGAGAAAGGGACTTCAAAGTCAAGGCTGGTGGGAGCCCCCCTTTAATGGGTCCATAATGTGGGTCTGCAGCAACAATTGCACTCTAAGTACCCAGAACACTCGTAGGTGTGTGCGTGCACGGACAGCTAGGAAGATGGCTACGACTGGGACGTGAAGTCTGGTTTTGTCTCAGTTCCCAGACTGTGTGAGTTTCAGACTGGAGACCAGAACCCTCTTCTGGAATCCATGGTCTTTTAGCTACTCTAGAATTACAATTTTTTAAAGTGAATTCCCTCAGGTGGTAGGTGGCGGTAGTTTCCTGTTTGCTACCCTTCCCTACCTTTTACTCACTTAGTTTTGAAGGCGTCTGAGTCCCTCACCTGGGGGAACATTTGAGCAGGGTAGAGAGCCAGGTACCTGCCCCGAGCAGGAGGAAAAGCGAGGCGGTGGTCTCAGGAGTGGTCGCACAGGGTAGGCCTCCCACCCTCTGGAGCTTCTGTGAATTCTGGATCGAGTCCCCTTCTTGCCGAGGCCTGTCCATGTCCCACAGAAGGGGTGAAGCATGGCTGTGACCTCAGAGCTAGCGTGGAGGTGTCAGGCCACAGGTCGCATGTGGCAGTGTGGCCTCCAGGCGGGTGGTCTTCATACCCCTGGACAGGTACATGTGGAGGGCCCAAGGCCTCCTGCACCAGGCATGACAACCTGTGTGAGGCACTGGAAGGTGGGCTCCAGGCCTAGCTCCACGGAAGGCCCTGCACAGTGGGCCTGGATTCTGGCCAGTGGTGAAGGATACAATGTGTTGGAGTGGTCTGGTACAGCAGTAAACAACGAACGCTGGCCCTGGTTTAGGGTACAGGAAGTGCGTCACCGAGGGGCAGCATGGCCCTCGGCTGAGAGGGATGGCTCCGTGGTCTCATCCTGTCCTAACCCTTTGCCTTTCTCCTTATTGGCTCCTTCCTGAGCCCTCGAGGTCGCCCATGACCCTTGCTTGCCCTCTTCTCCCCGTTCTGCGTCAGATGAGGACTGGCTGCCTCTGTCCCTGCTGCCCTTTCTTTCACACACCTGGCTCCCCGATAACTAGCCATGTGGCTTCCCTGCAGGGCTGGTTGCTCAGTGAAGTAACGGACTGATTGGATCTGACAGGGATGAAAAGCTTGTTAACCGCCCATCGACAGGCAGAGGCCAAGGAGGACGTGTGTGCTGGGGAGGACGGAGAGACTGACAGGAGAAAGCCTGGCCGGCAGCGTGGGCCTGAGGTGCTGTGGTGGTTCAGAGCTTGGGTCGCACATGTCAGCTTTCTCTGCACCCAGCTGGACGACCCGCTGGCTCATCTGGTCTGAGGAGCCGTCCGGTGGGTTAGGGAGATGGTCACAGAATTGTTATAAGCAGAGACCAGAGATATTACCCCCTGCCAGCCCGAGCCCTTGGTGACCTGGATATCCCTGAGGTCGGGGCCCAACCACGTTCCTGTCACAAGAATCCTACCCAGAATCTGATGCAGCCTTGTGCTGAGATTTGCTTTACCTATATCCGCTTTGTAATGTGGTTTTTTATTTTTATTTTTTTATATTTTTCTTGTACTGGGGGATTGAACTCAGGACCTTGCACTTATGAGGAAGGTGCCAGAACCACTGAGCTAAATCTCTGGCCCCGCTACATCCACTTTGCAGGATGTTGAGGGAGCCACCGCAGAGCAAAGGGCCCAGTCCCTACGCCAGAGCTCAGCTCCCAGCCCGGCAGGGCTCTGGCCACAGCCGAAAACCTTCCCACAGGGAGCTGCCCACGGAAAAATCAAAGGTGGCTGTGCCATACCTGGTCTGAGCTAGTCCTCAAGGGGCACAGGTGATATTTAGGTCTGCACGGAGAGAGTCCCAAGGTCAGGACAGGAACTGCCAGTGTAGGCTGGCGGGGAAGCCACTGTCAGGATACCTGGTCTCCCTGTCTCTCCACAGGCTCTTTCGCTGTATTAAGGCTAATATCTGGGCTCTTTTGGTCTTGATTCTTTTAGGCTTTTTATGTAGGTATTTGGGCTGTCTGGAAATACTGCAGTTGTCTTTTTCCAATCATTCCATCCCCCCGCCCCCGCCCCCCGTTTTTTTGTTTGTTTTGTTTTGTTTTGTTTTACAGTACTAGGAAGGGAATCCAGGGCTTCACATGTGCTGGACAAGTGTTTCAGTACTGACTTACACCCTCGGCTTGTTTTAAGATTTTAGTTTGAGACACGATCTTGCTAAGTTGCCCAGGCTAGTTTCCATGCGAGGATTCTACTGCCTCAGACTCCCAAGTACCTCTGGACTACAATTGTGCACCACCATGCCTGGTTCCATTCGCTGTCCCTTATTTCTTTTTCTTGTCTTCCCTTACCAGGAAACTAGACGTGCTGTCTAGATGTCGCCCATCTAGACACCTGGTGGCACAATGCCACCTTCCTCATTTTCACAGCAAGTCTAACATTTCACTACTGAGTATGATAGTTGTAGATATTTGAAAGACACTGCTTAACCAGTTATGACATTGTCTTCTGTTTCAAATTTGTTTTTGTTTTTGTTTTTTTTTTAAATCTGGAATAAGTATTGAATTTTACTGATTGCCTTTTGGGATATTTTTAGTTGATCATATTGTTTTTGTCTTTTAATCTGTTAATGTAGTGAATTATATGAAGGTTTTTCCTCATATTAAACTATCTTTTCACTCATGGGACAAACCCAACTTGGTCATGATGTGTCATGTGTTTGTCATTCAATTCCATCCTCAGTTTGTCAACATTCTGTGTGGAATTTGTGCATTTAGGCATGTAAGCAAGGTTGGCTTCTTATCTCCCTTTCCCATATTGTCCTTGTGTATATAAGCTTTTGCTTTCAAAGCTTATACAAAAAGAATGAAGGAACTGTACACTCTGAATGTGTGGTAGTAGAATATCGTCAAATCATTTGGTCTAGTGTGGATGAGATTTTTCTTTTTGAGTGTGTATACAGACATTCACCTTCCGCCTTGTGTTTATTATGCTCTTCCCTTTTAATTCAGGCTTATCCGTTGTTCTGTTTGTAACAAGTTTACCAGGAAAAGGGTCACTAACCTGCACATCCACTTGGAGGTCTGGCGGGGATTCTTTGACTCCCTGTGAAGGAGAAAAAGGCTCCCACACCCTTGCCTACTGCTCCCTGAGAGGGGGCAGTGGTGTCCTGGAAGGGAGCTGGGGGGTTCTTGGGAAGGGAGGGCAAGGGGGGACTAAGAGGTTGGAGACACGCTCACCAGGGCCAGGTCTCCTGGATGGCCTCTTGCCTTCCCTGCAGCTCGTTCCCACGGTGTCTCAGAGCCAGGCATGATGTCATTCAGTCCGGGTCATGGGAGCAGGAAGCACTGAGGTGCTAGGGGCTCCCCATGGTATAAGACTGCCTGGTCCCCAGGGAGCGAAACTGCCCAGACATGCGGGGCAGTGGGAGGGTAGAGGAGGAGTGGTGAGGACAATTCCCAGCCCTCCCCCAGCCCCTCAGTTCCAGCTCCTGCATCCTATAGACTGCTCCTGGATGGAATTTTCCTGCTGGGACCAGTTCTGGCCCTGCCCCTGTCACTTCCTTTTCCCTCATTTAATCTTCCTGAGACTGAGCAGGTGCTAGAGGCCTGTCCCCAAGCCTGGCTGCCTCCCTAGGAAGGGAAAAGGAGCAGGACAAAGCTCAGCCACGGCTCTTGGCCACTGGTCTCTGGTAGCCGTCTCCTTCCTCTGGCGGGACACTCCCTGCCTCTAAAGGCCTGCCTGAGGTGTGGACAAAGTGGATCCCGCTCCCACGAAGCCCAGTGGGCCCCAGGATGGGTTGCCAGAGTCATGTGGTGTCAAAGAAAGCAGCCTGGGCATCTGAGGGGCAGCACAGTGGGGGAGCAGAGGCAGAGCTACTTTCCACAAGGGGTCTGAGACAGTGGCACAGGGAGTACCCAGCAGCTCTACTGGCCACAGCTTTAGCTTGCTGCCCTCGGCTCTAAACCACCTCCCCAGAATGTCTTCCATCATGGGCTTCTGTGAGGATGCCACAGGACAGACCACTTTATTTTCACTTTATTTATTTTTATTTCACTTTACCCTGGTAGCCACAGCCTGTTGATTGGAGGTGGATCCCAGAAAACAGGTAAATTAGACACATCTGTCAGGGCTGGGAGAGGGGGGCAGGTATGCCGAGGCCCACAGCTGCACCGGGCAGCCCTGCTGTGGGAGAGATAGGTCTTCTGCAGTTTTCTGGGCTACCTGTCGAGGTATGAAAGGTGTCTACCCCAGGGACCAAGTGGACAATAGACCATGGAGTCCATTGCTTTACTACTGAAAGCCTGCGTCTGCCTGGTTTGGGGTGGCTGGGGAGGACAGAGAGGTTCCCTGTTGGCTGACCAAGCCCCAAACTGGGTTCCTTCTTCGTCAAGTATCAGAATCCCATATGAGCGTCCTGTGCTGGACTCATCACTCCTGTTCGGTGTCTTGGGGCCATGGGGCAGCCTAGGGCTTTGCGAGCAGCTGCCTCTGCCTTGCCTGCCATCCCCACCTGCTTCTCTTCCTGGTCTAGGCTTCCGATTTTATTCTAGGGGAAACTAATTTTCTGATTTCCTCAATGAATTTTTTTTTTCTTTTAAAAAATCCATTCTGGGGCCGGGGAGTTAGCTCAGTGGTTCCAGCGCCTGTCTTGCAAGCACAAGGATCCGGGTTGGATTCCCCGGTAACCACATAATAATACTGGGTGTGGAGACCCACACCCAGCAGCAACCAGTACCACATACCACAGTGCCGGGCGTGGTGGCTCATGCCTGTAATCTCAGCACTCGGGAGGCAGAGGCAGGAGGATTGTGATGTGAGTTTGAGGCTGAGCTCAGGGCCAGCCTGAACCACAAAGTGAGACCCTGTCTCAAAAAACCTAAAAAAAAAAAAAAAAAAAAAAATCCATTCTGAGGCCTGAGGAAAATTTTTTTCATGGAAGATAATTTGCGTCTCAGGTAATGGTCCTTGGCAGATTGTCTTGACTCCCACCTCAGGAAGATTTTACCCTAGAACTGCTCAGTGCCCTCAGACCTGGACCTGACCTGGCTGGATTTTCCTCTCCGCAGAGGACTTCCGTAGATGTGCCCTCTCACATGCTCGCTCCCGCACCTGACCACGTCTCCGTCCTCTGCATGAACACAGCTGTCAAGCCCTTCATTTCCACCAGCCTCAGTTCCTAATGTGAACCTTCAGGCAAGACACTGCTTATCCTGCCCCCAGCCCCCACCCTGCGTATCCTCTGTACCCGGAAGGTGCCTGCTGCCCAGTGGATGCTTGTGGAATTTGCCCCGATTCTGACCCTAGCCCCTTATTCTTGGTCGTTACTCTCAGCCAGAAACCAGTAAATCCCAGGGCCATCTAAGTAATGATTGACGAATATATGTTTCCCGTCTGCAAAGGGTTACTACACGGACTGACTAGATCCTGTGTCATAACTGCAAATGACCCAGAGGACCCAGACCACCAGGGCGCCCCCGGAATGCAATGGCGTCTCTTTACCACTAGGGGGCGGGCATGGAGTGGGAGAGGAGCGCTTCTACTCACTGCCCCCTCGGCGCGGGCCCCCCCGCCCCCCGCCCCCCGCCCCCGGGCACAGACATGAAAGGGTCCAACCGAGGCCTCGTCCCAGGGCTAAACTGATCTGGTCCCCCAGGGGCCGGCCTCGACTTCTTGAGTCAGACAGTTCCCAGGATAGGAGCAGTCCTAGCTGGCTTGTGTTTCTCCTGGAATTTCCCATTTCCTGGCAAGAGGGTGAGCTCATGTGCCCTTCCGCTTTAACAGAGGATGGTGGGATCCAGCCCACGAAGGGGGATACCTAGAGTCCTGTGACTTCAGAGTTCTGGTCTCCAAGGGAGCTGGGCGCGCTCTTTGCAGGTGCCATCCTGGCCATGCTGCCTTCTGCTGCCGCTGTGGCAGGAAGCCTTTCTCCGCTGAGCTGGCAAAGTACCCAGACCCCTGAGTCAGGGCTGAGCTGAGATTGCCAGAGGCTGCGAATGTTTACCAGAGCCCTGCATTTCCACCTGCGTCAATTCAGCCTCCCGCACCAGCCTTCCAGCCCCCGGCCACTGTTTTATGCCCTCCCGAAGTCCCGGTCCTCCGCGGGTCCCACGGAGGCGAAGCGTGGCAGGGGGAGGTCTCGGGAGGGAGACGCTGCCTTCCCCCCCAAGCATTTCCCCGACCCGGAGCACATTATCCTGGACTGGAAGGAAGGCTCCGTGGCAGTCTGGCTCCTCCTGCCAGACCCTCCTGGGCTGGACACTGCGCAAGAGCAAATAAGCAACTGACACCGTTTCTTCAAGTGACATATTTCAATATAATCTCTAAAACTCTATGAATTGAACAGATAAAATACCTCTGGGCTATTTTGTTACAAAATATTTGCCATTTGGATTAATTGCTGGGTGCAGCCACTTTGCCTTTCCCTAGAGAGGTATCTCTCCAGCGGGGCGAAGGGGGTGCGCAGGGAGGGGTGCAGTGAGAAAGGAAGTACCCCCAAACTTGGGGGCAGACAGACAGACAGACAGACAGTCACCAGGGAAGCGTACTGGCTATAAGAGATATCCTGGCAGGCTCTGATGGACAGGTGGGTGGATAAGGAGTCAGAGATCCAGGACCTAAGTGTGTGGGGGAGCAAGATACTTGACAGACAGACAGACAGACAGGCTTCCAGGACAAGTGTTGGACGGGGCCCACTTCAGGTCTGGCAGTGGGACTTGCCCTGAAGGGGTGAGGAAGTTTCATCTAGTTGTATCTCCTGCTCTTGATTCTGGACTTGGGCTCAATGGAGAAAATGGGAGAGGAGCCCAGGTCCCCCAAAGTAAGGCCAAGAGGGTTGATTGGGGCTGTCTGGGGGTGGGCCGGGACTCAGTCCTTCATCTTGGGAGCTCAGGGGGGCCTCTGGGAGGCCCTCACCGGGCTGCTGCCTTGGGGAGGGCAGAGGACGTCCCTGGCTCTGGAGCGGAGACAGAGAAGGGCCGCAGCGTAGCCTGCTGACGACAGGAGCCGGGAGCCCAGCTTGCCTGGCAGTGGGGAGGGCCGGCCATCTCCTTGCCCAGGCCCTTCCTGGTGCAGGCTGGTCTATGCTGCCCACCCACGCTGGCCTCTTACAGTGCAGGGTGTTGCCCATGGAGCTTAGGGCCACCTTGCAGCAAATCAAAAGGAGCCTCTGACCTGGGGAAGGGGCACTGGGTGCCGCACATCCAGGGCCCCAAGAATGTGCATGAGCAACCCTGAGACCTGACTTCGGCCATCCAGGAAGTTGGGCTTTGGCTGGGGGGGAGGGGCCCCGGCATCACTGTGCCTGTCAGCTGCGGGGGGGGGGGGGCACTTTGCTCACACTGTGAGAGGGACAAGGCCCCTGACGAGTTGTCACTCCTGCCCTGAAAGGACATCTAGCTGGATTCACCATTCATTCTTTCCTCCCTCAAACCTCACCTCCTGGTCGTAATCTGTACCCCATTTTCAATCCCTCATTCAAGATTCACCCACTCCTGTCCCCACGGCTCTGTCACCCTGAGACCCTGATATCTCCCTCCCTGGCTCGAGGCGGTAAGATGTCTGGACTGTGGCCTCATCTGTCAGCTCTCTCACTCCTCCAGGCCCCTGTGTTCTCACGGCCCCCGGAGGGGCTGAGGCCGCCAGGGTGGGCGACACACGGGCTAGGAGTCGGCAAATTGGTCCCAGGTTTTGGAAACCGGGCTGACAGAGACAGAGCCAGAAATAAACCACTGAGTGACCTCATGATGACGTCTGTGTATTCATCCACATACACAGGAAACTAGGTCACCTGGCCTGCGGAGGGTGGAGACTGTCCTCGCCTCCTCACGGCCCAGGAGGCAGCAGCACAGAGCATGCGCTGGGGCTGCAGGAGCCAATTCACTTGAGAGTGACAGAGGACAGCTGTAGTTGCAGGCACAGGACCACAGTGTGGCCTGGCTTGCGGCAGATACTTCCTCATATCTCCGTGGCAGGGTGGCCCCGGCATCTACCCATAGCTGGAGGAGGAGCTGTCTCTCCTTGGGCTGGGGCTTTTCGGCACCTGAGGCTGGATCTGCTCCTGCTCACCAGGGAGACCAGCAGTCCTGCCTACCTCCTTCTGTGACAGGAAGGGTTTCTGCCGGTCACACTGGAAGGGATCCTGCCTTCACAGGAGACTGTGGGAGGCTGGGGCAGGAGGGAGACGTGAGTCCTCGGGGCCTGGCTGCATCCAAGTTCTTGGAAGCCACCGAGTCCCACCTCGGGCAGCCCTGACTCTGGCCCACTGGGTGGGTAAGCACCCCTGCCCCTTGTTTCTGTGGAAACAGCGGAAGAAATTAATCTGGTTGTGGTGCATGTTTACACGCCAGTGCTTGTATGTACGTGGTACTGTCTTGGTTTTACTTGGGGCTGGGAGCTACTGAAAGCCTTTAAAAAGTGCATTCTGCAGATATATGCTCTCGTAACCTCATGGCCCTGTTGAACTGACCTAGACAGCCAAGAGCTTCCCTTCCCTCATCTCCAAGCTTTCCTGGAGCTGGGCAGCTCGTGAGAAGGCCCTGGGGGATGGGCCAGGATAGCTAATATCCTTGGGGACCCAGGAACAGCTTCCTGAGACTGCTGGGCTAGGGAGAGGGGAGCAGAATCAGCTCCTCCTTCTGCCTCCTGCACGGATCCTCCAGAGAGCTGGGGGTGCTCTGCCGTGCAGCGTGGCCGCGGGCACACCTGGCTGGGGCCGAGCCACCCCGACATGGGCCTGTGTTGCTGCAGCCACAGCCCCAGCCCCAGCCTCCCACCCCTACCCATAGGCTGAGGCTCGGCCATGGGGAGACTCCAAGCCTACAAGCTCAGAGTGTCTTCACTCCAGGACCCACCGGGGAGGGTGGTGGCCAGAAATATCACCTGTCTGGCCGTGTGGGTGGGACCCCAGGAGAGGGAGGTGGTGTCTTCAGGTTTAGGAGTGCTCAGCTGAGTAGGGGCAAGATGACCAGACCAAGCAAATCCACGTGCCAGGGGTCGGGGCTCTCTTTCCAGACAGTGACTGGTGACCAGGAATGCCAGGATGCGTGCGGGGAGCAGCGAGGGCCAGCTGAGGTCTCCTGTGGCCAGCCTTCCTGGGGCAGCAGGCTGTGGGAGGCAGACCTACACCTACACGAGGCTCCTGGAGCCGCTGGAATAGCGTCTCCGGTGCAGCAGGGAGCCAGGAGGGCAGAACTGGTGAGGGTGATTGTAAGGGGGTGGGGGTGGGGGCAGTGGAGGCTGGTGGATGACCTTGACCGGGGAGCCTGGGCCGCCCAGAGGTGTGGAGCCACAGGAGTCGGAGGAGGACGAGGTGTAGCAGGAGAGAGCCTGGCTCAGCAGGGGCTCCATGCGCGCCAAGCAGGGCTTGTCCAGGACAATGACCTTGACAATTTGCTGGCACTGCACCAGAGTGCCGGGGGGTGTGGGTGGCAGCGGCGGCAGCGGTGGGGCCTGCTCTCTCAAAGGGCTAGGCTGTGGGTCTGGCAGTGGCGCTGGCGCTGGCGCTGGCGCTCCCCTCTCGGCCCCCAGCCTGGAGTTGTGCTGGGACGTTTGAAGCCTGTTGTGAATTGACACCTAGTTTAGAAACAGCCAGAGAAGCATGACATGTTACCAGACTAGTTCCCAGGGCTGGGACAGGCTGCCCCGAGCCTCCCTCTGTCTCCCTCCCTGCAGCCCGTCAGCCTTTTCTTTGACCCTCTGCCCAGGTCTCTAGCCAGAGGAAAGCTGGCTGTGACCCAGGCTCTTCTGTACCAGGGGGAGCAGCGCTCTAGCCTGATGTTGGCTAGTGGTTCTACAGGTTCTGTAGTATCATCAGTGAAACAGCTCTGCGTACCTCTGCTTTCTGACTCTGGGGACCTGCTGGTGGCTGCAGATCTAATAAACTGCTCCCCACCTGCCTCCCTACCACTGAGCTTGAGAAGCTGGTAAATGGCTGGCCTGCCTGCCTCCCCAGGCTCTGCGAGGCAAAGGCAGATAAGACTCAGAGACAGAGTGAAGCATTTCTATCCTCTCAAGACCCCTCCTCTCCCTTGCTTCTTAAGAGAGAACCGCGTGATAGCTGAGATCATAAAAGGTGCCAAACCCCAGAATGCCAAAAAGCCCACAAGGGGTGCTCTGGACCTTCCTTGTAATCCCAGACCCCATGTGGCCATGATTCTGCATTTAAGCCAGCCCAAACATCTGAGGACAGAGTTGAGTGCCCACCTTCTTTTCAGCCCAAGGTGGGCTGTAGTAAAGGTTGCCTGGCAGCAGGAGTGGAGAATGAGAGGGATTCTAATCTTTATCCCTGGGTTGGCATAGGAGGAAGTGCCGCAATGCCCCATGGGAACCGCTCTTGCAGACCACAGGGGTCAGTGTGGACACGCCTGGCCTCCCCTTGCTAGTAATGGGAGGTGGAGGAGTTGAGCATAGGGAGTTCAGCACACTCTGAAGAGACAAGGATTTACTTCCTCACCTTGTCCCTACCCGCCTGCATTCCCACCAGCAGCTATGATACTCTGCAAACCCTTCCTGTCTGAGGGTACTTCCTGTTGGGCTGCTGTCTCGGCCCAGCTCCACCACCTATGGTTCAATCCTCGGAGCACAGAGGAGACACCAAGGCTGTAGGGGCAGAGACCTTATCCTAGGCCTGGCTCGATACCATCTCAGAGCCTTCAACCCACACTGCCTGGTCCTGCTTGTTGGTTAAGGGCGATTGTTAAGGGCCCTCCAGGCTCAAGTGCCCCTCCAGGCTGCAGCCCTTGAAGGCCCCAGCTATTCCTTTGCCCCTCAGTATTCAGAAGCCCTGCCTCTGTGGCAGGCTTTGTTCCCCACACTCTGACCCAGAGGTATTTTCCACCCCAAACCCCCTAAATGAATGAAACTTCCTCTGAGCCCCTTGCTGCTGTGCCAAGACATACAGAAGACAAAGGGCAGGGCTGGGGCTCCTTTCCCGGAGCCCTCTGTCACTGCTGCTGAAGGGCGTGGGCTTCTTTCCCTGTTGTTTGTATCCTGAACTCTTCTGGGGAGAAAGTAGCCTGTGGTCACCAGAAAAGCTAAGCCCCTCAGCATCCCTGCCCTGTCCCATCTTCATGGCTACCCCTACCTGGGCAAACGCCTGGCCGCCCAGTAAAGACCAGTGGACTGATTTCTCTTCGGCTGGTGCTTGTGTGCAACCTTCGGCCCTTGGCCTCGGCCCAGCTCCCCTCCCCCTGCCGGCTCTGCCTCCACTGTGGCTGCCCCAGCCTCACCCCAGCCTGAGTTCTTTATCTTTTGTGGTCATTCAGTGAAAAGCAGGATGTGACAGCAAAATGTCCTCTCATTCTAACCCCCTTCTCACTCCCTGCTCAGGAGAGAGAGAGAGAGAGAGGGAGAGAGAGAGAGAGAGAGAGAGAGGTGAAACATGAGGAGTGCATCCAAACAGCTCAGAGAAGATGGACAAGCGCCTGCCAGAGGGGTCCGCCAGGCAATGACAGGGGAAGGGGCAGAGGAGGAGAGCTTGGGGTCCAGCAGAGAGGCCACGGGCGGCAAGGCTGTCCTCTGTGCAGGGGAGCGGGGCTGGCAGGGCCCTGGAGCTAGCTGAGGGGTGGCAGCCTTGCAGATAGCCACACGGCCCCACAGGACAGGGCGAGGGAAGACCGGCATGGACTGCGGTCCCCTGTGCGGAGCTGGGGCCAGGGCAGGGGCAGGGCTGGCAGAGGGCTGGTGACTTGGCGTATTTATCTGCAAGGCTGAGATGGGCAGCTGTGGGAAGATGGGAGGGGAGGGTGGGGATGGAATACCCACCCGGGGCCGCTCAGCTGCCGGGCGGAAGCTCCTCCGAGTAGGGGTGCCTCCTCCAGACACTCGTGTGTGGGGGGTGGTGGCCACGGGGGTGGGGAGGAACCTGAGCTTCTGGGGCAGCCTGTCGTCTCCCTTCTCCCCGGCTCAGCAGCCTGGTGAGTGGGGCCCCTTCCTCATATCTAGGGGCCTCCAGGAAGGGAGGTTGGGAACGGATTGTGTCTATGAGCTACTAGTGTTCTGGTGGCAAAGAGGTGGGGCCTGGGATTGCTGGGGTCCAAGGGGGACCACTGTGGGAGCTGCAGCCCAGCAAGACTTGCGGAGACCGCTGCACGTTCCCCCACAGGGAAGACACCTTGGGGCCAGCAGGGACCCCATGTCCTTTCCCTCGGAGCCTGGGGTGGGTATCCTTTCCTTCCAAGATGTGCCCAGCCCTGCTCAGCCTCATCTCCTTACAATGCCAGCTCTGGAGGGGATCAGCTAATTCAGAGAATATTTCACCCAATATTCCGTCTTCCCCAAGAAGCGGTTCACAGGGCTTGTGAGGCCCCAAAGTGATGCCTGGTGACCAGACCTAAGTGTGACACCCCGGGAAGCCCAGGCTCCCTCACAGGAGGGCAGAGGGACTGGGGAGGGGGACACTGGTTCTCTGATGGCGCAGGTACGGGACAGAGCTCTGCTGGGGTGGGTGGAGGGAGTGTGGAAGGAGGAGGGAGGTGTCCTGGGCTCTCTCTCACGGGCTGGGCTGGGAGAGGCCGGAATGTGGGCGGATTAACTAGGCGCTGGAAGAGGGGCGTTACCCACACTAGCAGTAACTTTTAATTGTATCTCTTGAAATGGGGAAAATGGTGAGTCGGGCTGGGGAGGCATTGATTAATACCTGAGAAGAGAAACAACAGAGAAGGTGAGAAGAAGGACAAGGGGGCAGGAAGTCACTCACCTGGACGCACCAGGCCTCTACTTACCTCCCCCGGGGTTTCCGTGGGCTTCTCTCCCAGCGCAGTGTCCCTCTTGGCTTTGAATGCAAACAGCACAGCACTCAATTCTCTACCAGTCCTGACGGGCCGGCCCTCCCCCGCCCCTCCCCCTCCGCCCCTCCCCCTCTGCGCTTGGTGAGCATTGGCAGCCAGACTGTGAGAGCTACACAGGCCTCTCGGAGGTGGCCTGGCTGATGGACCAGAAGTTGGGAGCCCAGTTCTGCCCCCAGCTGTGTGGTCGTGGGTGAGATGCTGCACCTCTTCAGGCTTCCACAGACTAGCAGATCTCTGACATATTAGTATCTCTGACGTATTAGTATTGTTCTCTCGTTCCCAAGATGGCCTGGGGAAGCCAGCATATGAGTGGGCCCTGGTCTGTGAGCACCGTGTAGACCAGCCTCAGCTTCCTTGAAGGGAGGGCTGTACTCCATCCCTCCTCCTGTGACGTGCAGCCTGGGACAGCACTCAGCACAGCGCCCGGCACACAGCAGAGCCTATATAACCTGTGATGACTGCTGAGGGGTTGCCCATCCTATAGGGCCCTCAGGACAGCTTGGAGACTCTTTCTTTAAATCGTACCCAGCCTCCATCTCCACAAAGCAAGAGGGCCCCACATTGTGCCTGGGAAGTGGATCTCGTGTCCTCGCAGGCCTGATCAGTTCCCTGAGGCGCTGCTGCCTGCAGCAAGTCTGGGGGCCAGTGTGGAGGGTTCGGGACCATGGGGGAACCCTCTGGACTTCCTCAGCTCAAACTGGTGTCTCGATGTGACCCCTCAATATATGTTTGCTGAAAGTGAAGCCAAATGACTGAGCTAATGCATGAAGACTTCCGAGGGTTTGCTGGGATCGTTGGGATGGGGTTTAAGTTTTCCACTGTGTCTCTTTCCATCTGCTATTTATTTGGGCCTGGTGAAGGGGAGGTGGTGGCATCATCTTCTGTGCCCTCCATAGGTGACAGGCAAGGTTGGGGCAACAAAAGAGGGTGTTAGAGGGCCAAGGGGGCAGGTCAAGAGCACGTGGCCAAAGGGACATCAAGCCTATAGCTTTTGATTCAGCTGGAATAAACAACTCAATATGAATAAATCATTTGAGAAACTGAGTGTGAGGTTTGTCTTAATTTTAGATATCTGGCCTGGGCCTGTTAGACAGCGCATGGGGCTTATTAGGGAAAGAGCCAGGATCTACATGGGGCAGAAGATTCCCAACCCTACTGGCCGTGCTTCCTTCCTGCCCTGTTCATCCTGTCTCAGGTAAGGATGATGAGACTGGTGACCTGGTTCCTCCGGGGTAAAATGTGCCACATCACGCGGGCTTCTGAACTCTGGGGTCATTCGCAAAATGGACATATTTCTCTTGCACTTTCCGTCTCACTGCGTTTACTAAAGCTCAGAATAGAGACAGCATGGTCACAGCTCCCTGGTGGAAAGAAATGACCACAGAAATGGGCACATCTCCCACCTGTGTTCCCCTGAACCAGGCGCAGGGCTGCAAGTGGCTTTTTGAGGGCCAGGGCCAGGTCAGAGCTGATGCTCACCTGCGGGCGATCCTTGCTTTGACTGTGGGTCCATCTGGGCTCCCCCGGACTTGAAGGAGAGCGTCTTCGTTCCCTGCTGCTTCTCCAGCTCCCCTAAGGAAGGGGGAAGCCATGAGCACACAGAATCTTGACCTCTACAGTGCATGTGAGCAAGGAATGACTGAGAGAGCAGAACAAGGGACAGGAGGGCGGGGAACCCACTCCAGCTGCAGCACAGGTGCCTTCAGCATGCTAGACAGCCAGCAAAGTCTGCTCTGGGAGCTGTGGTTTCTTCATCTATACGTGGAGAGGGCAGGACCTGCTTAAAAGGCTGGTGTGAGGGAGACCAACTACCCAGGGAAATCGTGGCTCTGATGCTTCGTAGCTGTGTAGCTTAGGCAAGTTACCTAACTTGTCTGTGTTTCACTGGAGAAGATGGTCTCCCACGGCAGAGTGGGCATTAAGAAGACTGGCTGATGGGCTGGGGGTTTAGCTCAGTGGTTCTGGTGCCTGCCTTGCAAAAGGACCAGGTTTGATCCCTAGTAACCACATACAACAATACTGGGCGTGGAGACTCACGCCCACCAGCAATCAGTGCCACATACCACAGTGCCGGGCATGGTGGCTCAGGCCTGTCATTCCAGCACTCAGGAGGCAGAGGCAGGAGGATTGCTGTGAGTTTGAGGCTGAGCTCAAGGCCAGCCTGAACTACAAAGCAAGACCCTGTCTAAAAAAAGAAGAAGAAGAAGAAGAGGAGGAGGAGGAGGAGGAGGAGGAGGAAGAGGTAGAGGAAGAAGAAGAGGAAGAAAAAGGCGACTTGCTGAGCACATAGGACAAGGCCTGGTTTTCAGCAAGTGCTCAGATGACAACATGTAAGGAGCCCTTGGTGACTGGGGGTGTGGCCCAGCATGCATGAGGCCCCTGGGTCCATCACCAGAACTGTGAGAAAAAATGAGTACTCAGCATGCAGGTCT
>PVIR01020355.1:0-12013 GCA_004026965.1 Petromus typicus
AGGGTTGACTGGAAGGTGCTGCTGAGGGCCAGTGCATCTTATAAACACATTTCTCAGAAACTCAGAGATATGTCAATAAGCTCCGCTGCTAAACTGCACATTCCCAGACCATGGCTGTGTCCGTCGCCCGGACGGTTCGGTCTCTATGGACCTCGTGAAGGGCTGTGGGAAGCCAGGCTGTCAAGTCAGCAGCGCACGGAGATGTGGGTGCCCTCTGCCGGCCACTCGCGGACCTACAGCGATGCTGCTCAGGACCCGGTGGGACCGGAAGCCTTCCCTGGAGTCCGTAGGACCTGAATATCCAGGGTCCTAAATATGTGCCGTCATTGTGTGTTAATTAAACAGAAAAACGTTTTTAAAAAAGATCTTTTAGAGTTTGTTTTACCCCCAAACTTAAGACAGCCGGTGTGCCTCTGTTTCCTTTGCTGTTCTGCTGTTATGTGCTGTGCAGTGAGACGGCGTAGCCCTTTAAACACAACGCACCGTTCTTTTTCTCTTTGCTTTTCTAATTAATAAATGTGGATGCAATCGCTTATGTTTGGCTTTACAAGCAGCATCCGCTGGGTCGTCTCATTTAGACCTTCCCTTTGGAGAAGAGGCACTTTGGAACGGGCTGGGGGAGATGAAATGACCTAGGAAGAGTGAAGGGGCGGAGCAGGGACCCAGCGCCAGTGCTGACTTCCTGCCGCTTCTCTGATCCTGGACCTGCGGTCTCCCATCTTCCCAGTGAAGGCGCTGGAGGCAGAGGCCGCAGCGTGACTCCTGGCTTTGTGCACCTGTCGCTGCGCGATGTGAGACAGCACGTCGCCTGGCTGGGCCAGCGTGAGCTCATCTCACAGCGTTGTTGCGAGGATTCAATAAGAGACAAACGAAGTCTTTACGTGCTGAGTGATCTTTATCGCTACCGCAATCATCCATGATATCAGAGTCTGGCAAACAGTAGGGCTCGATATCTCGCATTTCTTCTCTGACTGCGTGTTCGTTTTAGTTGGGAGTTTCATCTGTGGCCCTGGAGTAGAAGTACTAGAACCGGCCCTAAGGACTAACCCGTTAATGTATTATTCAATGTGACTGTCTTAGCACAATGGCCAACTGGGGGTTGGGAGCATTTGGAGGAAACAGGTGGGGTGGGATTTGCATTGACTTCATTGCTTCGAGGGGCGATGGAAAGGAGCCTGGAGAACAGGAGGCCGTGGAGAGCGGGGCATGGAAGGCAGATCTCTGTGGTGGGGAGTCCTGTCTGGGGCGTGTTTGGGGTCCTTGTCCAACTCCTCCCTCTGCCCGTGACTTGTTCCTGGGTACGCACTCGAGGAGCACACACTTCTGCGGCTCTCAGTATTCTGACGGCCTGGACGTTGTGGCCCGGGCCCGGTGTTGGTTGCAGCTGTGTTAGAATGAAGATCTAGGTTGAGTGTTGCCTGGTGTGGAAGTCACTGGGATGGGAAAGGAGAGGTGGAGGATCCCAGCAGGGGAAGAAAAGGGGCAGTGACTGCTTGGCCATAGGGGAAGAGAGAGAGAGAGAGAGAGAGAGAGACAGATAGACAGACAGACAGACATAGACACACAGACCCACGCGCCTCGGGGTTTTCCCTCAGAAAAGGACAGTTGTCTGAACTCAGAAGGCCTGGCCTCCTGCTGCTGGCTGCGGGTGATTTCCTTCTTCTCTTGCTTGGGACTTTTATTTCCTAGACTTTGCTGGTTGTCATTTGCTGGAGAAGGAGGAGCTATAACTGGCAGGAGGAAAATACAGGCTTCTGACACTTATTGCAAACAGAAACCCAGCGAATTTGGTCTCTGAGATGCAGCCCAAGAGGTTGGAAGAGCTGGAGCTTTCAGGTCTCTGGTGCCCTGTTGGTGAGAGGAGGTGGTCACCAGGCCTGCTGGCTGCTGTGCACAGACTGAGTTTGGCCCCAGGGCGGTTTTTTTTTTGTTTTGTTTTGTTTTGTTTTTAAGTATTAGAATGAGATGGAAAGATTTTAAAATTGGATTTTTTTCATATGCAGATATGAATTCTGGCTTCCCTTGAAAACTAGAGCATTTGATGAGTCCCGCCTGCACTTACCCTTGGCAGGAATCAGTATGCAGTACGCAGAGTCTGCTGCTTTAAGTAGGTTGAGTTCTCTAGCTCCCCGGGTCCCCTCTCCACCCCTTGACCAGCTTCACCTTTCACCAGTTTGTAACCAGTACTTTTCGACCTCAGGTCCAGGCCATGCCCTTCATGTCCTGAGCACGGTGACACCCGAGGGGCCTGTGCTTTACTCAGGGTCACGCAGCCTCGCCTGGTCAGGATGGACCGATTCGTGACGTGAGCTGAGGGCAACAGCAACCACTCCTCATCCCGCATCTCACTGCTTTTACTGCCTCTCACTGGTGCTCATGCAGCACGTCTGGGGGAGAGAAGTCTTTGGGCGGCTGTACTTTGGGCTCCGTTTCCTTTGGATCGATTCCTGTAGCCTTTGTCGCTTCTGCTTTCTCATAGTGACCCTGAGACTCCCATCCCCTAGCCCAGCCCAGCCTTGCAGCATTGTCACACGGTGGCAAGTCTGGGGGTGCACGAGGGGGGGCCGGCAGCCTTGATCCCCAGCTCCTGTGCTCTCTTGGGGCTGCAGGGGCTGCATCCCTTCATTGGTCTAAGGGTGGCGGAGATTCCATGAAATAAAATGTTGAATGCGCTTGTCACAGTCTGAGTAGCTCTGGCAGAAACAGGAACTCGATGTTCAAAGTTATTATTCTGGAGAGGCTCCGAGCTGAAGGTGTCCCAGGAGATCGTATTGTCCGACGGGCTCTTTTTAACGGCTGAAGCTGTAACATGTGCTCATGGTAAAAATCTGAAGTGCAGAGAAGAGAATAAAGTAAAATGTAAAAGGCTTTGTCTCTATCACCACCTCTGCTTCAGTCTTATTTCCCTAGAGACGGTGACTGTGAAGTTTCTTGAGTGCCTTTCCAGAAATTTTATTTGCATATAAATCACAAATATATATCACATCCTCTGTTTTGACACAAATATAATCAGACTGCTCATGCTCTTCTGATACTTGCATTTTTACTTACCAGTGTATGTGTGAGTCTTCTCTCACAGTTGTGCCTGAGTCTCTCCTTTCCATTTTCAATGGTGACCCCTCCACTGTGGAAGTTTCACTTATGCTTATGGGGTCGGCAGACTTAAAGCTGCAGAGACCAGACAGAAACACTTATTAGCCGAAAGCCATTCAAAAAGGGTGATGGTTCAGATTGGGGCTGTAGTTGTAGCTTACGGAGCCAGGTGAGGAGCGTCTGTGCAGGGCATTTTCGGCCATCCCGAGGGCACCTGCAGGGGAGATTTGCAGGAGAAAGTTACTGGGACACATTTCTGAATCATGGCTTGCCGCACCGCTGTCCTCAGCTGCAGTGAGAGGCCTGATGACCTGGAGGGTCCAGGTCCCCCAGTGAGTCAGCAGGACGGCACATCTCTCCCCAGCTCTCGTTGCATCCTGGGGAACTCGCTTGAGGATTAGAATTGAAAAGGTTCCTGTTCTCTCTCCTTCTCTCACGTTCATCTGTGGAGAGGCCCAGGACAGACTCATAGCTCTGGGACTCTAGGGCTGCCAGCTGCAGGCCCTTTTCTGTGTCCTGGTGGCTTCTAGCAGTTGCTTCTGCCTGAGAGCCATGCTTTTCAATCACAAGGACTGTACTTAAAATGGCCAGCAGCTTGAAGGCCAGTTGGTGGCATCTGCATGTCCAGAAAGGAAAGGGGCTGTCACCAAGGCATGCACCACCATGCCCTGAGCTTTAAACTTCATCTATCAGCTGAGTGTTTGGTTCCCACTGTTACATGTGGGGGAATTTCTCTGCAGAGAAGAAACTTTCCCAGACACATCTCCAGCACACTTTCCCTGATTGGCTAGATTGCTGAGTAGGGAATGATGTCATCGGCTTCCTCATTGGCTGAAAATTATCTGCAAAGATTGAACGAGAGCTTCCAAGGCAAAGGACACGTTGGATGTGTCAGGACAGTGATCCCAGGGGGCTCAAGCAGCCCTGTGCACATCTTGCCTGATTCTCCAGGGGGCTGGGCCACTGAGAAGTTTGATTTGCTCACCTGTGCTCGGGCTCCTGACCTACAGAAGGGGACAGTCACCAAGCAGAAGACAGAGCAGAGCTTCTGAGAAGGAGGAAAGTGTAGGATGGTATTTCACTCTGCAGCATTAAGTGGCCATGGGATTTTGACTACGTCCCTAGACTGCTCTGTGCTTTGGTCCCTCTGGTGTTTTTTCCTTAAGCAGAGAGCATATTAGAGACTCCAGAAGATCATTTGGCCCCAAGATGGTTTTAAATTTTCAAATAAGTTATTGATGTTGAAAGCTTTGAAGAATTCATCGAGAACTCTCGATATCTGGTTCTTTTGAAAAATCAGAGCAGCTGATGTTTGGGGCATATATGTTTATGATTGTTATGTCTTCCTGTCCAATAGCTGTCTTAACTAATATATAGTGACCTTCTTTCCTCTTCTTCAGTTTTTCTTGGAAATCTTTGTCTCAATTACAATGGCTCTTCTTGAGTTTTTCTCTTTTTCTGTTGTGTAGAGCTTGTTTTCTATGCTTTGATTTCTTTCAGTATGTAGGTTTCACTTTCTTCTCTTCATTGCTCACTGTCCATCCATCTTTTTGGGAGGTTTGGGTGGCATTTTGTGGCCGAATCGTCTCCTGTTTCTATTTTTTCTCTTTTGTAGTGAGGTTTGTGGGCACTTATATTGGAAATGTTTTGCTGCTAGTGTGGAGATGTTTTTCATCAGTGTCTGCTTTTCAGTGATACATTCTGTCCACAGCTGACTATATTGTCTTTTGCTTCTCTCCCAAGGTATGACTGCTGTTAATTTTGGAGGGGAAGATGCAGTGAAAATGGCCTAGAACTTATTTGGGGGGAAGTGGGCCACAGTAGCTCAGTGTCACAAAGATAATATAGATATGAAAATAGGGCAGAAACTTATTATTGGCCACAACTACATGACTCTGGCAAGAGAAAGTAAGTTAACAGCAATGATATTATCCAAGACAGACTGAATATTGACATTTTATAATAACTGATAAAAAAGATACCTGTAATTATGGTACAAATAGTAAGACAAACCAAAGATACATATTAATATATTAATAATATATATTAATATATAATACATATATTAATATATATATTAGATATCTACTAAGTCTGACAGCTATACTTCCACCAAAAAAGAAAAGAATTATATACTTAATTAGAGGTAATTGATTATCTGAAGATTGATAAAGCTCAACAGTTGTGGTAATAAAGCTGTTCAGCTTTGAGAGTGGGAGGAAGAAAGAAGAACTGAAAAATAGTGAAAAGTGAGTTGGAGGAGAGAAAAGTGAGACAGTGAATCCTCCTAAAGACTAGCTATCAAATTATATGAAGGTAGCAAAAAAAAAAAGGAAGATAAAAGATAAAAGGGAGAAATAAAGAAAATATAGAGACTAAAACAGACAGTAACATGAGAAAATTAAAGGAAAAAAGAAAGAAGAGAAAAAAATTTTTTTAAAAAAAGAAAAAAGACAAAGGGAAATTCCCATACATTCCAGTAAACCAATAAAAAAGGAAAAAGAAAAAAATGAAAATGAGTGCCAAAGAGGATAAAACTTCTCTGCACTTTTGAGTGCAGAGTTTCACCCCAGGATCTGCATTTTTAGAGTGCTTCTCTCCTAGCTGTGTGCCCTGGGAGTTCCCGCCCTCCCCACTCTGGAGGCCCCTCTGTTTACTGCAGGCCATCGCCATCGCCGAGGTCTAAGCCAGAATGAATTCTTGTTCACAGTGGTGGACGGGAAGGGAGTGCGACCCAGGCTTGTGCCGAGTGTAGGCCACAGCGCAAGGGCTCAGATACTTAGTGGCAGCACTTTGGACCCAGCTGTTCCTTTGCGCACTATGAGCCCGCCTGGGTTCTCTCCACGGAGGGCCTGACCTGTGTCCTTAAACTTGGCAGGTTCTGTGTGGAGCCCAATCTCTGCTGGGACTATCTCCTGTTGCTGTCTCCTACCATCACTGGGCGAAAGTTAAACTAGGAAACCCGAAGTGATTTTTAGTTGTTTTGAGTCCCAAACTTAAATAGTCAACCCCTTCCCAAGATGACGTGTGATGGCACATGCTGTCCCTTCGCTGGGTGCCGCCCTGACCTCCCTCTCCAGCTGTCTCCCACTCTGTGGAAAGAGCCACCTTGGAACACAGCCCTGTGCAGCTCTTAGGGTTCACTAGGTTTGACAAGCAGCCGTGGATTCCTCCCAGGGGCTGCTCTGCCAGCCAGGCCCTGTCAGGAGCTACCAGTCCCGGATGTTTAGCTTGCACCTGTGGGGCAGCCCCTCCCCTCCCCCAGCTGGGCTGAGCCCCAGACTGCTTTATTCCCTGTCTGTGCTGTGGTCTGTTTCTCCCACTTCTCTTCAGCTTCTCATGTGCATGGTTCCCAGAAATCTACTTCAGTTTTTCTCTTTGCTGTTGGTATTGCTCTTTGGTATTTTCTAGATATCTGGATTTCAGGCGTTAGAGAGTCTGAGTTTTGCTGCTGATCGCAACTCTGCTGTTTCTTTTTTTTCCTGAGAGGCTGAAGTTTCAACTCCTGTCTGTGGCACCAAATCCCTCATCCTCAACTGTAGCAGTCTGCACAGACAGGGCCAATAACTTGCCCAATTAAATAACCCTGATGTACAGATGTTAGATGGATGGATTTTGCATCTGAAACAGCTCCTCATTTCGCATGCTGCAGGGAGGGAGGAGATCCCTCTGAATACACAAATCATTAAACGTGACACTCTCAGCAATGCGCTCACCGAGGAGGTGTAAGAGCTCTCCAGAGGCCAGGGGTTATCCTTGTTGTGAGAGAGGGGACTCTGGCTGTCTGGTGGGATGTGGTGATGAAGTATTACCGCTCCATTGTCAAGGAGAAGTGAAATAGCCTGGCTGCCTGTCACTTCCAGAGTCCAGACACCGATCTGCTCACAGTGTTATCTTTGCTCCCTGGAGGCTGGTCTCGCTGGGCCTGCTGGCCTCACACGTTCATGGCCCAGAGGCCGGAAGACCTTGTAGAGGTTATCCAGGCTCATTGCTCCAAGAGCATCTTTTCTAAAAGCCCTCCAGTTTCCGCCCTATGCTTTGATTTCTGATGATGGTAAGTTCAGTATGCAATAACTTTTGCTATAGTTGTTAGTGATCCCTTTACGTCAGACTGACATTTTCTTGCCTCCATTGTGGTGTTTCGTGGGCCAATGGGGACTGTTTTCTTTTTTCTGTTTATGTCAGCCCTGCAAGCCGTGTTGTGGTAAATTTGTTCCCAGAAGGTTGACTCTCCTCGATTACAGGCGCCCATGTTTGACTGAATTGCCCTGCATAAAGAGAGTTCAGATTCCGTCCCGTGTGTGCTGGTGTGTCTCCGTTTCCTCCCCTGACCTATTTACCTCTCTGAGAGGTGAACCTTCTCCACTAGTTGACAAGGGCTGTGTTACTAGGGGCCAGCTGGAAAGAGGAAGGTGAAGGGAAAGTATGACGAGGTGACGACTCCTATTATCTCCTGCTCCACCGGCACTGGAGGTGACTGTCTCCCTCGTCTGTGGGGCTCCTGCTGGGTGACCCTTCTTGCATGCATCTGACGGTCCCTGGACTTGAGTGACATTTCCCCCATGATTGTCGACCACTTGATTTTGGGGTGATAATGGCTTTCCCCTGCAAGTGCCACCATATCCCTTGTTGCTCATGTAACCTTATTTGTGCTTCTGTTGATAAATGTTTTATTAAAGTTTTTTCCTTGATACCACTGTGGTGAACTCTGACTCCTGCTCTGACCTTGAACTTGTACTATCCTTACTGCCTACTGCATATGCATGTTTCATGTGTTTATTTCTCCTGTGATCATGCTTAGCATGCTTACCTCTGTCATTGCGTTCATCGTCAACCACTGGTGCTCATGGCTGGCCCACTACAGGTTCGCCATTAAGTATAATTGTTATGTCTCTTTTAAATCAAATCACTTGTTAAACTCATCTTTGGAGATGTTACCTGAGTTTAAAGGCTGCTTCCCTATTAAATAACATATATAAGCAAGTTACCACCCTCTGTGTGGCCTTAATTTCCTCCTCTGTAAAATGGGATGTTAATGGTCTTGATCACAAAAGAGTTGTTATGAAAATGAAATGAGCTATTACATATGAAGCGCTGGAAATCTGTTGGTAAGCTTTCAGTCCTGTCACTTTTATCAAGGTAATCATGTTTTATATGCACAACTGAACATTTTAATCTAAATGAACACTTCATTTTTTGCCTTTTGTTTTTGACACTGTCTTCAATCAGGATGTTACAGTGGATGCCCTCGGTAGTGTAATCTTGAAATTCGTCCTCAGGATCTTGCTGCTTAGATGTGGCCCCCAGAGGAGTCACCTGTGGCTTTGTTAGGAATCTGGAGTCCTGGACTCCACTCCGGACTTTCCAGATGCAAGTCTGCTTGTTAATTAGGTCCCGAGCAGCTGCGGGCGCGCTCACCTGTGACCTGCCCTGCTCTCCCACAGCCGTCAAACCCAGGTGACTGTTTGCAGCTGCAGGGGAGGCCAGCTTCACCTGTTCCCCTCCAGGGAGAGACCCGCTGCTCACTTTTGTGGTCTGGTGCCGCAGCGCAGCCAGGTCTGATTGTGCTTCTAGGAGCCAAATGTCTTGGGAGGGAAGTGTGAAGCTCTGTTTTTCACTGCTGGAATTTGAAGTCAGATCAATTTGGTTTTGAATGCTATTGTGCTACTATGTATATGATATATATCATAAATGTATATACATGTATCTTTATATTAATATATATATAGTGTATTTGATATATACATTACATATATGACATGTATGCCGTATGCCAAATGATATATGCAAGTTAGGATGCATGATATGTCATATTCTGTATAGTATCTAGTAGCACATATATGTATATATAGTATATATTTGTAGCATAAATATATACATGGTAGCTTAGTAAGTGGTACATATCTATAATCCTAGTACTTGGGAGGCTGAGGCAGGAAGATTGCTGTGAGTTTGAGGGCTGCATAGTGAGTTCAAGAGCAGCCTGAACTACATAGTGAGATCCTGTCTCCAAAAAAAAAAAAAAGAAACTACATGTGTAGTAAATGTTCTTGCTGTGAAAGTTTGCTATGAGGAGGCGGTGAGATGCCCTATAATGTGTTGCACACGATATCTGTGTTTGTTCCCTTTCCATGCGTCATATGATTCATGACCATCCCCGTTTTTTGAAGGCAAACTGTGACATACCAGGACAATGGGCTTTAAACAGATTGGGAACATTGGCTTCATGTGCAGGCGGAAGCTGATGCCTCATTGCAGGTGGAAGTGTGGTATAATTAAGTGTATAAATTTGAAGTAGGTATTGCTGGCATATATTATATACATACGTGTATTTGTAATGTAGTTAAAGTCCACACTAGGATAATGTTGAGGTTGCTGATTTATTTTGACACTAATTAAAATGCTTTAATAATACAGGAAGTGAGATGGCTTTCTGTGATCAATAACTGAGAAATATTAATCTCAGGCTCTTCATGAGGTGGAGCAGAGGATGCTGGGAAGCTGGTCTCTCTTTGCTCCAGCAGCGTGGCTCTGAAGCCACATTGTCAAGAGTCAGATGGTAGCCTCTTCAAGAGCTGCTTCGGCTCTCCAGATGTTACCCCCCATCGCTCCGGGCTCCAGTTTTCTCAGTCAGGGGATGCTGAGGACTGGAACTATGTCTGCAGAGTGAATTTCTAAAGATCACGCATGTCTCAGAACACAAATCTTTCAAACTCACTCTCTCCTCACACAAACAGAAGAAGGGTAGGGTGTTTCGTTTTGAGTTAAAATGAAACCCCTGTGGTTATAAGATTTAAGAAACAGCATAAGTGTAATTTGTCAATTCTTTAACTCATAAACTTCAAAATTACACGATCTTTGGTCAACATGGGACAGTTGAGCAGCTGTGTTACAGTTTGCAGTTAAAGTGAGATTTTATCTTTTTATTACTAGAGTCCAAATGTGTATGAAGTTTTCCCATCTTACACTAAACTCCCATGTGTCTGACATGTACCACAGGCTTTTTTCCTGTCATCTTAGCAACCTTTCGTCCACTGTTTACAAAGTGCTAAATGCTCCCCTTACTTTTTACAGAAACTTAATGATGTGAGTCCATTAGTTACCAATGCTGCATAACAAGTTACCTCAAATGTTAGGAATTTAAAACCATACGTATTTGTTACCTCATAATTTCCAAGGCTCAGGAAGCAGAGGGCTTAGCTGGGTGAGTGTCTCTCATGACATTGTGGTCAGGCTGTTGCTAGGACTACATTTATTTGAAGGCTGCAATGGAGTTAGAGAACCTATTCAAACCCACTTCCGGGCCGAGTCTCTGCTAGCTAAGAGCCTTCCGTGTCTTGCCACATGAACCTGCAGGTACAGTTGTTCACAACGTGGTGGCTGGCGTCCTTCAGAGCAGCAGGTCTGAGAGACGGGAGGGGGGTGTCTAACATGGAAGCTGCTACCTTTTCTAACTCAGTTTCTGCAGAGACGGTTCCACATCTCTGGACACACAGACCAACATGAGGCTACCAGAGAAACGTATATATCGGCAGCCATTTTGGACGTTCCTCAGAGGAAGATAATGACTATCTCGCAAATCAGAAAAGTGAGATATTGAGAGCTCACAGATGTAGTCCAGGATTGAATAATAAATTTAAAAACAAACCAGTTTTCCCATGTAGGCATTCCAGCACACTCTCATTTTTAACCACACTACAGTTCTGTCAGCAGAGTCAGTAACATAGAAAGATTAACTGTGAGTGCTGTTATTTCACTCCCAACACTCAGTCTGCACATGTACAACTCTGGGCTTGGACTACACTACAGGTCAGTACTTCTGCTTAAAGACAAGTATTCTGATGTAAACTAATTTCCTTAGCCTGGTCTGAGTGTACACAGGTGCTTGACTTCCCAAGGAGTGATGTCCTGTTAATCCATCGTGCCTTGAAAACACTGTCAGCAGAAATGCACATGGCCACTGGGCCTCCTGTCTTCGTGACAGCAGTCCGGAGTGTATCAGTTGCTACATGGTTGGGACCTGCAGTTGGCGACTACTGCTGAGTGTCACGAGAGAGAATTGTTCTGCAGATTGCTCGCTTGGGCAAAGATTGACATTCAAAGTTCAGCTTCTCCTGAAACTGTCACCTTATTGTAACACATCATCATCGTGTCATTTATCATTTTCACATCACAAATTATGGTTGCAAAATTTTACCAGGACTGTTTGTACAATGAAGCAGGAAGCAGGACCTTAATGCACACCCTGCCTGGGTGATAAGACAAGCAAAAACTGTTGTCGTCTGAGCTTTCGTACTACGAGGAGCCTTTTCTAATGGTACTTTTCTCTCTTCCACTTCACGCGTAATTTTTTTGCCTGTGATTTACTTTTCCCTCCTGTATCTCTGCTTCCAAACCCCTTTAGGATTGATTGCTGTCCTATTTTTTCTTGAGGCCCACTTGCTATCAAAGTATTTAGTCTTCACCTGAGGGGAACCCTTGGTTAAGGTTCGTTAGTGAAGAACTATGTAAAGTTGCTAGAGAATCCAAGGGCGTCAGTGAAGAAATGGTACCCAGCAGCCTCTCTGACGGTCCTTTGAAGTAAAAAAAGGGAGAGTTTGGATTTCTTCCTTCTTGAATTGTGTTCATTCTTTGAAGCTCCATGTTTGACCTGTCTCTGAAGCATGCCCTTCTTCTGTCTACAATATCACACACTTCTATAAAGTACCTCATCCCTGACCCACTGTGCCTCTCATTCTGTTCATTGCCACTGTGTCCCTCAGTGTCTGCTCAGTCTGTGCTGGCTTTGAAACACGTACCTCCTTTCTTTTTTTTAATTCAAATTTTTACTGGTACATTATATATACACATCATCATTGCATTCAACATTGAGAGTTTATACCAGTGTCTAATATGACTTGATTCTCATTTTTTCCCATTC
>PVIR01020355.1:12113-30490 GCA_004026965.1 Petromus typicus
GAACCCGAGTCCTTGCGCTTGCAAGACAGGCGCCGGAACCACTGAGCTAACTCCCCGGCCCTCATCTTCATTTTCTTAATTATTATATCTTTTCTCTGGTATGAGGAACACGTCCCTTCTTAAGGTCCCACAGGCACCTCTTGGAGACTGCAGCTCTGCAGAGTCACTGAGAAGCCTTCGTCTCTTGCCACCCCTGTGGAAATGAGCACCTGCACCAATGAACAAAGCGTGCTGGTATTATTTGCACTTTGTACCACCGAGTTAAAGACTGTGATTTTGCTCTATCCCCAATTTCAAAGTCAAATCGCTCTCAATTCCCTCCTCTGCTTGCTTGCCTTTGCTTCAGCTTACTGTTTCAAGTTTGAGACGTTGCTCGCCAGGTCTTGGAAACCATTGCAATGCTCGTTTCTTTTCTATCCACTCATCTCTTTTCGCTTAGATCAGCCAAATTGCACCGTTTCAATTGCCACTTCCATTTCCCCCCCTGTAATGCTTCCCAAGGGTCACCACTACCTATCAAAGTGCTCCTCTCCTAAAAGTGGTTTTTTAAGATTGTCTTCCCTGAGGAGCCAGAGAATCCCACAAAGCAAAATGAACGAGTACTCCAGTGACAGCTCCTTGATGTGGCTTTCTTTTCCTTCAGCTATAAAATTTTAATTTTCAGTGCTAACATGTAAGGTGGAGAACTGATTTGTTTCAGTGTGTGTCCTGCTTTCTAGGTTCAGAGGATGAGAGACTCTGAATATGGGGGGATGTTGCATCTACAGTTCCTTGCTGCAGATCTAGGCCAGGTGACCAGCAGCACCCCTGAGGGGACCCGGACCTCAGTCTTTCCACAGAACTCACCTTCAGAAAGCTACTGGGCAGTGGGTGAAGAATGCATCGAGAGTCAGCAGCTCCGAGCTCAACTATGATCTGCCCCTGACAGCCTAGAAGCGTTTTGTCTTTATGTGTCTTGCCTGTAAGATTGGCAGGTTTTGGCAACGTGAGTAAATACTTTGAGATGTGGAGTTCTGAGTTCTGAGCTGTGAGCTGACCCCTCTTTCCTCTCCAGCATTTTGACCCTCAACTTGTTGCCCTCTGTTCCATCCAGAATGTCGCTTCTGCGAGCTGCTACTCTTTCACTACTTGCGCCCAGGCCATCATACTGTTTCTTGAAATTCTAAATATAGATGTCACTTTGTTCTGGAAGGCTTCTCATACCCCAAGTCTTGATTATGGGTCATTTTTATGGCTACTGTGTGTTAGGTACCCTGTGTAGACCTCAGTTTGTATCACTCCTTATTTTTGTTACCTCTTTTCTTCTTGTCTGTCTCCCTGAAAGGTTCTTGAGAGTAGATATGAGAGAAAAACAAGTAGAAATAGGAATACTCATTCCAAGGCTTTAATGGAGGTCAAAGCTGCCTGCTAGAGAGAGAGAGAGACACACAGACAGACAGACAGACAGACAGAGTGATTTTGGAGGGAGTTGGGAGTTGAGAGAGCATTGTGGTGGATTGAGATTGGCTTGGGCTGGGTGGCAGCTTAGGGAGCTTGCTGATAGGCTGCCCATTGGTGCATGCGGGAAAGGAGACCATTTTGGATTTGGCACAGTTTAGGGGCTTGTGGGAAAGGGAGCCATTTTAGATCTGGTTGAGTTTGGGGGCCCTTTTGTAGGGGGTGACTCCAACAGACATCAAGTCTTCTTACATTTACATTCCCAGTCTTTGCAAGAGGAAGAATTATAGCTAAGTTCAACCTGTGCAGATTGTGTACTGAGGTGTTAGCTAAGCATTTCATTCTACAACTCACTTAAAGCTCTCAACTTTCAAGTAGGGTCTGTTTTTACTCCATTTGATGCACGGGACAGTTGAGTCTCAGAGAAGCTGTAGTATTTGTCTTGCATCACTTAGCTAGAGAGAGAGTGGGTATTCACAGTCAGCCTGTCTAGCATCAGAATTTACAATATGTTTATGTACAGTATTATGAGAGATGAGAGAATGAAAGTTTCATCCAGCCTCAGGGGTCAAATAGCAGCAATTTTGTGCTTAACAGATGCATAACCTAAATTTAAAGGGAGCGGACGGGAACTTCTGGAGCTGGTGAGATTGCTGATTGACCCTACTTGTGGTCATGTGTTTTTGGTCGTGTTTTCTTGTCTCCAAGTTGGTCAGGCTGTGTGCATTAATTATGTATGACTGCGTGTATGTTAGTCATACCTCAGTAAGGCGGTTTAAAAAAAGAAATAGATGATCTAATTGGGATATGAGACAGGAACATGTATTGTCTCAGTGCCGTGAAAGGATGTGCTCATCTTCTGACCTCGTGTCGTGGCCCAGCTGTCGTCTCTTGTCCTGGGGTCCTTGTTGTCCCTGGTGGACTGCAGGCTCAGGGCTGCAGCAGCCCTGACCACGAGGAAAAGGAGCTCTTCAGACCAGGGCGAGGAGGAACTCACTTGAACCAAGTGTCTCTGGGGTGAGTCTCCACCTATTTCCCATGGGACTTCAGAGTAGTTGACATTATCCTGATTTTAGAGATAAGAGACATAAAGACCTTAAAAGCAAATTGACTAAGCTAGTCTTGGTGGCACGTACCTATAATCACAGCAGGCTGAAGCAGGAGGATCACAAGTTTGAGACCTAGTTCAAACTATTTTTTAAAAATTCAAAGTTTAGGAATATAGCTCAGTGTGTAGGTCCTGGGTTCGAAGTCTGACACTGAAAAGAAGAAAAAACAAAACAAACTAGATCTACATTTTCTAAGACGTGGCCTTCAAGTTAGGTTTCCCTGATGGCAAAGTCAGTTTCTATTGTGGTAGGAATATGACGGCAATAAAGATTACTAATAACCAATATTGTCTTTCACATCTGCTTCTGCCATCTGATTACCAGAAGTGCTCACCTGTCATCACTGATTTGGATTTTGACTTGTCTTTCTTTCTTTTTTAAAGCTACTGTTTTGTGGATACTGCACCAGGAACCCAGCAATTTGTCAGCAGTGTAAGATTCTAATGGAAAGTGACTCAGAGTAGATGTGTGGCTGTAAGAAGGATTTGCTTGGGTCTTTTGGGGAAACCTTTGCAGAAGTGAGGACAGAGGTTCCATCCGACTGTCACCTGAACCTGCTTCGTTGGTTTGGCCAATCATCAGAACTAAGATCAAGCGCACAATCTTCCCAGTTCTTTTCTCTAACTCCTTCAGATTCCTGTGTAGACCTCTAGTGCTCCTGACGTGGACAAGGAAAGCCTATTGTGACACTTTTACATACCGTCAGTATTCAGGCAGGCGGTCCACTCTTTGACAACACACGCACATGAGCACCAGTATACAGGGGTGGGAAGGCCTGCTCCCCCAGCCTCTGGACCCTTCTTCCAGTCAGACAAAAGGAAGGGAACAGGCAAATGAGGAGAAATGAAGATGACCCTTGCTCTTGCCTCTGCATATGTTAATTTTTACTCAAGAGTCACAACTGCATCTACTCAGATCCCCACTGCATAATTTTGTCTCCCCCAACGTAGGGTCACTCTACGATGGTGAGTGTCTGCAGGAACCAATAAGTAAATCTGGAAATCGAGGAAGAATAGATCAAAGCTTTCTTCTCAAGAAATCTTGCCTTCATCTGTTCTGACCTCTTCGTCGGTTTCTGGTGTCCTTGTTCATTTATACTTCAAATAATTTTCTTTGTTATCAACTATAAATTGTAAGTGTAGAAATTGGGTTTTTATATATGCATGTGTCTTTCTAACTACCACGTAATGCAGCATATTTACAACCTTTGGAAAGTTTGTCTTGTGACCCATTCCAATTAATATAATTTTTTTCATAGGAATTTACTGTTCTCATCTCTGTTTTGATAGCTGTGCCTTGTCAGTTCTTGAACATCTTATGAATAAAAGTATACAGTATGCAATCCTTTATAGTTAGCCTCTTCTGCTCAACATAATGAGTTATCCATGCTGTTAAGTGTAGCAATAGTCCTTTCATTTTCCTGACTGTATTGTATTCAATCAGATCAATCTACCATTTACTATTTATCAATTTTCTTGCTAGAGATCATTTGGGTTCCCCCCCCAGCTTTTGGCAATTATGGAAGAAGCTATGCCTTTGGATCTAGTACTCATCTCTTCTAAGGGATAGTGTTTGGATCTTTGTATATATACATGTTTATATTTAGTAAATACTACCAAAATGTTTTCAAAAGTGCTGTACCAACTCCCTTTGGTTTTTATTAGTGACTACTTCAGTCCTACCTGGGGAATGAGTTGTTGGAATTTAACCAGCCCCCAGTTCCCTTATTAATCTTGTCTCTAATCCCAAATATCCCGACTGGCCTTGCTGAGTTATCGAAGGTTATACCGGGAAGAGCCTGTGAGAGTCTCTTTCTCAGTGCATTTGAGAGGCTCAGTGTCCATGTTCAGAGACAAAGTGAAGCCCAAGTGGGGCACCGAGGGACTTGTCCAGTGATGCTGAACAAGCTCTTGGCAGACATCTGAGGTGACACAGGAATTCAAACTCTTTGATGGCAGCGGAGAACATTCCTCATTCATCACATCTTTTGATCTCCTCAGCTTTGTAAAGCACCAACCATGCAAAAATACTCACAGGATGTTTGTCAGAAAAAGCCAGAGGGACGAGGAGGATTCTTGGAGATCACTTGTCTGGTGTTTTTCAAACTGTGAGAGTCTGGTTCACGAAGATTTTACCTCTCTCAGGAACAGTGGATTCATTTGGGGAAAATATTTCCTCTTCACTCATCTTAGTCACTGCGGTTAGCTGGAGGAGAATTTCCCAGTTTGGTTCTTGTGGGCAATCTCTCTGCCAAGGAAAGAGAATGGGGATCTAGCTAGACTTTCTTGATGCTGTACTTCTGTTAATGTTCCATTTTGGTGGTTTTCTTCTGTTTGCAGAAGATAATAGAAATGTTCTATTTGTGACTTTGGTAGCAAGATTCCTTCTTTCCAGGCATTATGTATTAAGCATAAACAGATAAGTGGTTTTATTTTTAAAAAGTGAAAGAAATCAGCTTGTAGATAGAGCAAAAGGGGAGGAAGGTGGGCAGGGAATAATTGATGCTTCATCAACCTTCATCTAACTCGACCTTCATCCAACTCAAACTTTTTAAGCAGGTGGGGAAACGGAGCCCACGAAGGAAACACTTGAGTAGCCTTTTGAGTCCCCTGCGGAACTCTGAGTATAATGCTTCTTATGCACATATTGTTGGGTGGTGCCTGTTACTTTGGGAAGGAAAGAGAGTTGTAGCCTTAGGCTCCCCTTTTATAAGAAAGAAGCCCGGAGGGATTACCTGGGGCGATTTTGAAGCATTTCCACTGGGTATACTTGCCTCTCTCTAGAAGCCTCTGTGGCCCCTTGAGGCTGAGCCTCGAAGGTAGTTTGGTATGGGGGAGGGGGAGGAGCGTCCCAGCGATGCTTTTGCTGTCATTGTCCAGCTGAATAACACCTTCTCTCATAAAAACAAATATTTTCAAGTTCGACTCTGTCCATAGTGGTGCCAGCTCAATGCATTTAGATGTTTCATGTATACTGTTAAGTTGTGTTCTTCTTCTTTAGCTTGGCATTCAGAGCCCTGCAGCCCATTTTTCATTTCAGTTTTCTCCCTAAAAGTTTGCCTTTACTGTCTCATATTCCAACTGTGTTGAACCACACACCGTCCCCAGGTATTCCTTTATTCCGTTTCCTGTGCATGCAATTTTAGTGTTTCCTCTTTCTGGAACTTCATTTCTTTGTGTCTGGCCAACTAAATCCTATGGAGAACCTTTGCAAAAGCTGCCCTCATGCAAAGAATTCACTCTGTCAAGAAGCCTCTGCTATTTCCTCCACTGAATACACTCTCTTTTCTTTCTGTGGTGAGCAGAATTCATACCCCACTAACACATTGCTATAAGTAATTTGCAAAGTCCTGTTCTGATTGGTTACTTCCTTAAGTGGCTGGATGTTATTATTATCCTCATTAGGTAGTTAAGGAAACCTAGAGACAGACAAGCCCAGAACCTAGGTTTAGACCCGCCTCTTTCAGAGCACATACTCGCGCAGTATTCACCCCAACGACCCCTGCAGCCTGCGGCGTCCTGCCGGAGAGTTGTTACAGAACAATAGTGAGGTCTCTGCTTGACCCTTCTTGGGATACTGCAGGAGGCACACTTGGGTCTGAAGTGGAGGTGGATGCAGTAAATGCCTGGCGCCCCCGTCTGTGGTTTCGGAAGCTGGCGCTGGCAAAGATGTCTAGGCTGTTTGTGGAGTTGTGGTAAGAAAGCTCTGCAGGGGAGGAGACTGGGTGAGTCTCAGGGCTTTGATGCAGACGGAGTGCCTGGCCCACAGAGAGAAAGGCTCCAGCTTCAAGGAGAGCGAGAACTTGGCGTCTGTCCCCGCCTTGCTGCAGCACTGGTGCTGCACAAGCTGCTCCTTCCCAGGGATGCCATAAATCGCCGGGCCATGGGCTTGACAGCCAGCCGTGATGTGACCGGAAAGCCAACAGGAACCACTGCGGAGCTCTGGAGGCTGCGTGCTTCAGGGTCCTCACATCCATCATGCTAGACAGAGGAGCCACTGGAACACTCACCTCCTTTCCCGATGAGGATTTGGGGTGAGGCAGTCGGGTCCTCAGTGGGTAGAGTGCATTAACTCTCAAAGCAATAATCCATTATCTCAGCCCAGCACATTCGCTTCCCACGACAGTGTCACAGGTTTCCCCGCGCTTAATTCTTGTTTATTTATTCACTGACTGAGCAGGTAGCTATGATATAGCTACAAGGCAACAGGCATCACTTCCTGATATTTTCTAAGAGACAGCCGGGACAAGTGTCCCCCGCTTTGCAGGAGCTGAGCAGGCGTGATGGAGCCGTACCAGTGCAGTGGGCAAGAGCCTCAAATTTTATTTCTGGGCTCGCTGTTGTCCTCTGAATGAGCCATTTCCATTCTCTGAACAGGAGCTGACCCAGTGCTTTTCATGACTTATTTTTAGAACTCATATTTTAAAGAAAAAATTACTTGGTATGGTTAGAATTTAAACCTTTCAAAGTTATAAAAATGAAGCAAGGGCTGAGAATGTTGTTTATTAGCAGGCGCTTGCCTAGCGCGTATGAGGCCTTGGCTCAACCCTAGCACCCCAAGAAAAAAAACAACAACAGAATACCAGGCAAGCTTCTTTTCACATCTGTTCTTGAGGTCTTGAGTTCTTTTTGTCAAAGATATCAATTCTGTTTTCTTGAAAATAGTGCAGGCATTTCTCTGTGTGTATGTGTGTGTGTGTGTGTGTGTGTGTATAAAACAAATGGGGATATCCTCTGTGACCCTTGCTTTTTTTTTTTTTTTGACTAAACAGTACATTTTAAGAAACTGTTCCATGTCAGCCAGATACTCCTAAATAATTCTTTTGTAAAAGATTACTCGTGATTGCATTGCAGAAATGTAGAATATATATTGATTTGACCAGTTTGCTATTACTAGATAGTTAGGTGGTATTTTCTCTCTTTCTACTGCTTCATAAACAATGCTACAATGAATTTCTTTCTACATATGTCTTGGCATACTTTTGGGCAAATTCTTAGCAAAGAAACTGCTGAGTCAAAAAGAAAGAGACTTAATTTTTGTAAGCTATTGCTGTATTGTCTTCCAACATTTGCCTTGATTAACATTTCAATCAGTATTGTATGAACATACCTTTCTTCTCAAATTTCTTTTTGTTTAAATTTTGGCCAGTGTTCCAAAACCTGTTTCAAATGAAGTAGGCATAAATCTATAACCTCCAAATCCTCCTTTAACTTGAATTTTTAAGAATCTTCTGAGCTGCTGTATATGCTCCACTTATGATATTTAGCTTGCTTTCTTTTCTCTATCAGACAAGAGGCTTGGTAAAACTTAATTGTTCATGTGTATGAAGATAAGTATCCTTTTGCTTAAGCTATGTAACAATGTAAGAACAAAGGTCCAGTTCACATGCCTGAAGATCTCAACCATTCAAAGTCACCATGGCTAACATATATGGAGAGAGATGGGACAGAGCGGTGCCAGACTTCAGGGATAATTAAGAACAGAGCGCTTAATTGATCTACAGAGGCTTGGCATATGTTGGTCCTTGCTTTTCATTATAACCTGAAAGTGATGTGTAGATCTCCTTTCATGTTACTTGTCCTTACAGAAATTGGTCAGGGGCTGGGGATTTAGCTCAGTGGTTCCAGTGCCTGCCTTGCAAATGCAAGGACCTGAGGTTTGGTCCCCAGTAACTACATTCAACAATGCTGGGTGTGGTGACTCATGTCCACCAACAATCAGTACCACATACCACTGTGCTGGGCATTACTGTATTACTGGCTCATGCCTGTAATCTCAGCACTTGAGAGGCAGAGGCTGGAGGATTGCTGGGAGTTCAAGGCTGAGCTTAGGACTAGCCTGAACTACAAAGCAAGACCTTGTCTCAAAAAAAAAAAAAAAAAAAAAAAAAAAAATTGTGGTCAGGAGCCCAGGTACTTCTGGATATCTTTGGGCAGATTTGGTATGATGGTGGCACTGTACAAACAGAACCTCTGTGAGTGTATGAAATGTTAAAGGACCTGATACACACGATGATGTCATCAACTCCCTTCTTGGTCCTGGGCAACTTCCTGTCTTCTTTCATTCTCAGATACATTATCTGTAAAATGGAGTCAGGTTTTGGACTAGATCACTCGCTTCTTATTATTACTGTGCTACTTGACTGGCTGATGGATCACGGCATGACTTGTACTTTGATTTTCAATACATACATGTTTTAGGATATATTAGTCTGGATTAGATGCTCCTCTGGGGATTGAAACACTTCATTCAGCGCTCTCCTACCTTGTAAAGTTTATGCTGAGGGGTCTGCTGTAGTTCTCGTAGGTTGACCTTTTGTTGACTTGTTCCTTTTCTCCAGCAGCTTTTACCTCTGTTCTTATCCTGGACTTCTGGGATTTTGACTATCATATATCACAGAGAAGTTCTTTTCTGATTATAGCTACATGAGGTTCAGTATACCCCATTTGTCTATATGTTAAATTATTTATTTCCCCATACTTGGAATGTTTTCTGACATTCTTTCTGTACATAGGTTTTTTATGATATTCCTCTAGTCTTCCAAGTTTTCATTTATTCTGATTCATCATAGATTAGTCTTCTTTGAATCATCTAGCTACTGTTGGATCCATTGTCCATATGCTTTTGTTGTTTGTAAGAATCTCTGAATCTGATTTTCTGTCTTCTAGTTCTGACACTGTCCCTTCTGCTGCCCAAACTTTCAGCAGAGCTCTTTCTTTCCTGCGTTTCTGGTTGTGTCTTCCCATGGACTATAATTCTTTGTTTAACTGGTCATTCATATCTTGCATCATTTTTTGAGCTCAAGTAGCTCTTTACTAGTCTTAAGATCACTGATCAGTTTCTTTATCATTTCCATTATCTGTTTAGTTAGATCATCTTTTTTTTTAGTTATATCTTCTTTGCACTCAGTACCTTATCTGTTTTTCTCCTTTTTAATTGTTTTATATAATTCAGCTGTTTAGTTTTCTATTTTCTCCCATATCAGTGTCACTTGGGTCAGCTTTTTAGATTTAGAAGAGTCTGAATGATTTTTTGGTCTTGTTTGCTTCTGTTTCCACTTTTTCTTTTTGGCATTGAGGGTTGCAGGGTAATTAGAGGGAATGACTTT
Source organism: Petromus typicus (assembly GCA_004026965.1). Lineage (NCBI taxonomy): Eukaryota > Metazoa > Chordata > Mammalia > Rodentia > Petromuridae > Petromus > Petromus typicus. The sequence goes on from PVIR01020355.1 coordinate 21,768, forward strand.
GTTGCTAGTATGGAATTCTCTTTAGTTAGTGGCTACTTTGCAGTGATACATTTTAAGTATGGCTAGTTATAAGCTTTTACCTCTGTCCTGAGATCTGACCACCCCTATTAACTTGGGCAGGGGAAGGTACAGTGTCATTGGCGTGGCACCCAGTTTTCTGGAAATGGAAAACCATAGGATTGTTGACTCCACAAAGACAAACTAGATATTGGCATATAGTGAAAACCAGTTAAAGGAAACATTTGTGTCAACCTGGCAAGGGTCAGTGACCAAGTGGGTCTACACATGTCATAGGAACAAATAAAAGCTACCACTAAATCCTCCTTTACAATAGAAAATAATCTGTAATTATAATATAGATACAAAGAGAAACTAGATATTGACTTATAGTAAATCTAAATGTAACAACTCTGCCAACATTAACGATAGATAATAATTCAACAATAATAGCATAGAGTCAACTATCTAAAGAATAATAAAGCTTAATAATAATACTGAAACAGAAGAAAATACATCAAACCAGTCTAGGAGAATGGAAGATGCTCTCAAGAGTTTTGGAGGAAAAGTATTTATTGCCAGGTGAGACTAACCTGGAATTCTTTCACAGGTGGTAAGGGCCCTGAACAAAAAGCAGGGGTCCCTTAAATATACTAGGAAAGGAGGTATGATTATATGAAGTATTTATGCTACATTCACTGTATTTAGGTACAAGTAGCATAGTATTATTTAATTGAGTATTGCTTGGAGTAGAAAATTAATGTAATAAGACCCTGATGCTGATACAAGGACACCCCCTTCTTGTGATTCTCCCTAGGTTTGTCTTGTCTGAAAAAAAAATTGGACTAAACAAGTACAAAAGTTAGTGAGGTTTTACATTTATGAAAGGTAGGAAAAAAAGTGCTCTGCAGAGTGAGTGTGGGCCAATTAAAAGTAGAGAAAGAAGTATACTCTGCAGGGTGAGAAGAGACCACTATGAAAGAGAGAGCACAGCAGCCCCACAGTTAGTGGCTGCCATCTTTTGTATCTCTCTCTTCAAGCTGATACCAAGTCTAGATCATCCTATTAAAAACCTGCTTGAGCTCTTGTGAGAACATAAAATAGCACTTTCTGATTGGTTCAAGATGCAGAGTTATTACCAGTGCTGTCCTTGGGCCTTTCCAGAGATAAAGAGCTATAACAACCTGAGTGTAGTGCATTTCATGACTACTTTCCTTGCCCTTTGGGAAGATTATCTAACTGTACAATAGTATTGTAAGATAGACAGCCATTTTTGAGTTTTTTTTTTTTTTACAGTTCCTGAATAGTATTAGAATAGGACATAAGTTGTTAAACACAAGAGCAGAGTCCTGAGGCCCCAACTAGCTACATTCAGAGTCAAGTTCTTCAGTTTTTAAGGATGCAGCCTAATGGTGACATGGCTGTGATCTCTAGAGTATTTTCTGTGGTGTGTGATGGGGCCTATAAAGAAAGAAAACTAGGTTTGATGTCCTTCAGAGGGTGTCTTCTGCATAAGACTGAAGACCTATTGAATCCTCAAGGAACTCTTTGAGACTCAAGTACTACTAGCCAGACATCTCCAGGCCAAGCAGCATTGGTGACTTATCTATGTTTTCCTTTAGGATTCTCCATTCTCTGTGGGTCACTGACACCTTAAAGAGAAGGGTAGACCCTCCATACCCAGAAGAAATACCTTGGGTATTCCTTCAGCAGGGGGGGGAATATTCTGGATACTCCATCTGCCCACTTAAAAAGAGATCAGAATAGAGCCTCCTAGGCTCTCCCTTAGTCACTTGATAGACAGTAAACTCCTAGGAGTTCAGTGTGGAATCCTTCCCCCCAGCAAGGCTCCCCTACATCAGATTGGAATTCCTGAGGGAGCTCCCTTAGCCACTTATGAAACGATATCCCTTGTGTTTATCCCAATAATAAATACTTTGGAATTTGTTTTAAGGGAGTAGCTATAGAAATATTCTTTTAGCATTTCAGAGGAAGAAAAAAAGATTGAAAGACACAAATCCTAGGTAAAATGTTGCAAACTCACAGTTCTTTGACCTTCACTGGCAGTTTTCTTTGTTTTGCTCAGGTCTTTAGGCACATACCAGAATTTCTTTTAGAAGAAGAGGAGGGGATCTAACTTGATTTAGGAGGGAAGCAGGGAGAAAGTGAAGGTGATCCCTAAAGGTAAAATACTGTAGCTTTTATCTATAAGCATGAGATTTCTTGGTGATCATTTGGTCAGTTGAAAAAAGAAAATGATGAAAGAACATGGTGGATCACATGACAGGCCCATGTAACCAAAGAAAATGGCTGACAAACATGGTGGACCTGTGGAACCAACCCACAGGATGAAACAAATGGCTGCCAAATATGACTGCGTGATGTGACTAAGTCACATGACAAACCAGGTGGCCACCAAAACTGGCAAAACCCCATGACTCACATGATGAAATCAAAATAATGGGTAAACATGGCAGAAGTGTAGATCAGAAAGAACCCATTAAAGTGATTCATTCAGGATACCCAGAGATAAGAGGCCATGCAAGGTAAAATCAGGGATGAGACTTGGCGTATAAGCAAATTCTGAAAAGAATGAGAAAGGTAAACAAAGTACCAGGTAAGACAAAAACATGGCTGGTTCACCAAAGTATTACTGGGTTTTGTGGTTGTGAGAACTCCTTCTAGAGAGTCTTCCTAGGTAGTTTTTGTTCCAAACAATAAGTGCAAAAATTAGTAAGGTTTTAAATTTGTGAAAGGTAGGAGAGGAAACATGCTCTCCAGAGTGAGTTTGGACCAATTCCAAGGTTAAAAAAAAAGATGTTCACTCTGCAGAATAAGAGCATGTCACTTTGAAAGAGCACACAATGTCAAAGAGCGTAATGGCAGCCATCTTTGGTAGCTCCCTTTCCTCAGGCCGATATCAGGTCTAGGCTGTCCTATCAAAAACCTGCTTGAGTTTTTGTAAGAACCAAAGACAGTACTTTCTGATTGGATCCACATTTTCCCCCTTGTTCTAGTTAAACACCTTCAGTGACTCAGATTCTGAAATGTCCATGAATAATTAAATAAATAAACAAATATAAAGCACAACTTTCTGGTGTGGATGCCAGTCACGAAACTTGCATTCCTGTTGCCCAAAGGCATTGATTTTTTTTTTATATTTCCCTTTTGTTTTAAAAAATATAAATTGGATTTATTTATTCTTTTTATTTTGGGGGTATTGGGGATTGAACTCAGGACCTTGTGCTTGCGAGGCAGGTGCAGTGCCACTGAACTACATCTTGTGGACCAAATTAAATTTATTTTTAGCTGATACATAAAATTATAGACATGTATGTATTTATGGAGTACATGTGATATTCCAAGGTATATCTACTATCCATTATGTCATGTTTCACTTGGGGTGAACATATTTATCTCTATAGCCAGTTATCATCTCATCATAGTGAAAACATTAAAAATCTGTTCTTGTTTTTGTGAAATGTGTGGTATATTGTCAGAGTCTAAATTTACTCCCCTATGGAATAGGAGACCTGAACTTCTTACTTCTCCCTGAGTATAGTTCAGTATCAGTTACCAACTTCTCCCATCTTCCACCTTCTTATGCTCCCAAGACTGGTAATTACTGTTCCACTCATGTCTTCTTTGAGGCTAACTTTTTACATTCCACATATGAGTGAGATCATGCATTGTTTGTCTTTCTGTACCTAGCTTATCTCATTTTAACATAATGATCTCTAGTTTCATCAGTGCTGTCTCAAAGGACAATGTCTCATTCTTTGTATAGCTGAAAAATATTCCATCATGTATCTGAACTAAATTTGAATCCATTCATTAGTTGATGGACCCCAAAGTTATTTCCATTTCTTATCTGTTGTGAGTAGTGCTGCAGTGAATGGAGGAATATAGATATTTCTTTAATATACTGATTTTATTTCCTTTGGATATATTCCCAGAAGTAGGACTCCTGGATCATATGGTAATTCTGTTTTTAGTTTTCTGAGGAACTTGCATTCCGTTTTTCATAAGCTGTACAAATTTATGTGTTTATGTATTTATTTATTTATTTTTGAGACAGGGTCTCACTTTTGTAGTTCAGGCTGGACCTGAGCTCAGCCTCTAACTCAGAGCAATCCTCCTGCCTCTGCCTCCCAAGTGCTGGGATTACAGGAGTGATCCACCATGCCTGGCACTGTGGTATGTGGTACTGATTCCTGCTGGGCGTGAGTCTCCATGCCCGGCCTTGCTGTGTGTAGTTATGGGGTATCGAACCCAGGACCTTGCACTTGCCAGGCATGCACCAGAACCACTGAGATAAATCCCGACCCAGTAGTTGTCTTTTTATCTACAGAATATTTTGCATCTTTTCTTCATTCTCAGGCTTCTGAAATTTTTACTGTTGTCTTACCTTATCCTTATTTGCATTCCTTGTCCTTGACTTTGTAATATGTCTTTCCAATTGGAAACTCAAACTTTATGGGAAATTCTTTCTTTGATGATTGTCTTTCCACTAATTCTTTCTGTTTTGAACCCCTGTGATAAAGAAATAGGATATTTTAAATGGATTATCTGTCTTTCTAATGTTCTTTTCACTATTTTCCATTTCTTTTGCTTTTATGTTTGGTAGATATCTTCAACTTCATCTTTTAGTGCTTTTTTTGAAGCATTTATTTCTCTAATCCTATTTTTAATTTTCCCTAAGCATTCTTTCATGTTTTCTAATTACTCCTTTAATAGGATCACATTTTTAGTTTATGAATGTAATAGTTCCTTTCTTTTCTCTGTGGATAGTAATGGTAGTGTTTTCCCCTCAGGCTTTCACTTTCCTGTATTTATTTTACCAACTTGCTTTTTCCTCTTTGCTTGTTTGCTGTCTTGTCAATTGTTTGTTGTAGAGTGTTTCCTTTTATGTCAGCCACCCTTGCTGTCTGCAACAGATCAGAAGCTATGTATGTATGGATGTGTTTGTGCTTGAGTGTTGTGAGGTTAGGCTATTTTATGGGATAAGTTCTAGTTCTGGATCCTGAATGTCTTTTATGAATAATAATAAAAAAAGAATAAAATGTCTTTTATTCTTGCATGGCTCCATTGTTCCTATAAGACTTTTTAAACATTTAGCCCAGAAAGTATGGCTGCCATTGCTCTGGCCATCCAAGCAGGGAAAAAAGTTGGAGTCTCTGCATTTAGCATTTATAACTTTTCCCTTATTACTCTCTTCCTAAATTAGTCTTGATGCCTCTTATGCAGAGATCTTGGTTTTTCCCCAGTGAAGTTTGTCTTTTCTTTCTGCTTTGCCAAGGCACTTTCCTGTAGTTCCCATTGTCCTAACACTGGTTTCAATGTTGTATGAGTTTCTGCTCTTTAAATGTCCTTATCACCCACCCTCCTGGGTCAGCCCTGTCTCTCCCTGCTTGCAGGAGCTCCAGGGACACAACAGGCAGTGTTTTGTTTAGTGTGACTGAGGTGCTGTCCACTCCTTTGTTCACCTCTCCCGTAGCCTCCATAGAATCCCGCCTTCTTGTTTGTACTAGTGGAGTTAGCACTTTGCTTTTTGTTTTACAACTTCCAGGTTTTTATTGCGACTATTTCTTCTTTTGATTTCTTTGTCACATTGAAATTTGTTTCCCCACAGGTTGGATTCTTTCTGACACCCATGAATTTTAATATACTCTGCCTGATAATTTGTTTCTCTAGTGCTTTAATGGGCTGAAAAGTCTCATTTCATTCTTTACATTTTCCTACCATCCCAGCCCTGATTTCTTGACTGTGGGTTCAGGGCTCTCTCTTGTGCTCTTATTTATCTTTTATATCACCACTGGACTGATTTCATTATAAAGATAGATATACATTCTCAGAACAGATCGCATATACACCAAATTGTTAGATATCATGTAATAGAGAGTGTTGCTTTTTTGTATGCCAACTTAATCTTTATAATAACATTAGGAGGTAGGTGCTATTATTATTATCTCTACTATATATATAAGAAAATGCAAATTATTTGATAATTTGCTTAAATTCATGCCATTGATAAGTGGAAGAGGAAGTAGGAATCCTAGTTGGTTACGTGTTGAAACTGGCAGGTAAAAATATTAGATGTTGTAGAATAAAGGAGTCCATTTTCTAGGCCTGTTCATTGGATGACTGTCCTAGGGAGGTTCAGAAGCCCCAGTCGACCACTCGCATAGGACCCCTTCTGTCACATCCCAAAACTGGATATTTCCAGTCTGTGGCAAAGGTTTGAAAGTTACTGCTACTCATAATGCAGATATGCGTTCATTGTCTGCCCATGGACACGTGCAAAAGAGACCTGCAGAATCCTCGCAGAATGTGTTCAAGGGGAGCCAGGGTTTAATCCTTGTCTGTGTTTTATCCTCTCCAGCCTCTAGCCACTGGGTTCTCAAGGTCTGTTGAAGAGTTGCCATAAATCACTCGAGTAAGATCAGCCTGATTATCAATGTCATGGTTCTTATGTGCCATGTGACAAGGTGTTGTAGCCTGATTAATATCTTGGCCTAAGAATCAAAGATGTATAGAGTCAGTCTTTGTCCTTTAGTATCAGTCTTCCTTATCTGGTCACTGGTCTCAAATATCTCTCGTCCAGATGTCTGTAGGGCTACCTATTTTCCCAGGACAGTCCACTTACGATATGTTTTCTGTGTCTTGACCAAGTAGTATTTATGCAGTAAAAAATGTTCATAGAATATTTTTCAGGGTTAGGAATCTAATGAAAAAAAAAATCTGTGGCTCACAGAGATTGTCACATCATTGAATTCCGCTGTGTATTGTCTCTTGGGCTTGGCTTTGTGTGCACTGTGAAAAAGTATGTCATTTCTATCCTCTAGGAACTTACAGTCCAGAGGGGAAGACAGGACAGGCATGTAACAGGATGGAGCACAGTTAGAAAGTTAGCTGCGGAAGCCTTTTCCCCTCCGGAACGGCTGCATTTGGGAGGGGCTGGGTGTGAGTTGCAATAAGGTGTGTGGACAGCGTCACCAAGGAAGCAGACTCTTAGAGGGTTTTTTTTTGGTTTGTTTGTTTTGGTTTTTTTTTGAGACAGGGTCTTGCTTTGTGGTTCAGGCTGGCCCTGAGCTCAGCCTCAAACTCACATCACAGCAATCTTCCTGCCTCTGCCTCCCGAGTGCTGGGATTACAGGCGTGAGCCACCATGCCCGGCACTGTGGTATGTGGTAATGGTTGCTGCTGGGTGTGAGTCTCCACGCCCAGTATGGTATGTGGTTACCGGGGAATCAAACCCGGGCCCTTGCTCTTGCAAGACAGGCGCCGGAACCACTGAGCTAACTCCCCGGCCCACTTAGAGGTTTTTTTATACTCACTGAGGGTAAAGTCTTTGCGGACTTTGTTCCTCCTGTGTTGTCAGTGCCTAGAGCCGTGCTCAGTAAACAGCTGCCACATGCATGAAGAAGTGTTTTACAAAGACGGAGGAGGAAGAGATAACAGTCGATGCCTGAGACAGATCCAGAGCATGGGCTGTACTTTTCTCCCTCGAGGATGTGTGTTGTGCTGCTCCAGGTGTTAAATTATCTCATAAATTAATCTAAAAATTCCCTTCCTCCCATGACAGCCACTGTTGCTGTGATTCTAATCCCTGTAGAAGTGCTAATAGTTGATAATGGCTTAATGTTGGATTCTTCCTCGAGCAATTTGCATTTTAACACCGGAAACCTAAAGATGCTCCATGACTGAGCAGACGGATGATAGGTGTTGAAACAGAATTGACTGCAGGCTGTGGAAGATGTATCCCTGAATATTGGTTCACAGGGCTTTCTTTATCCACCCACAAGTGTGGCCTGGGAAGCCATTTTGGCAATTACTCTCGGACCCCAGGCGTAGTGTGAGCTGCAGAGTCTTTCCCCTGATGCTTCTTCTTTCTTCCGATTTCCATCCCTTTCCTCTCTCTCCTTTGTCTTTGAGTCCACAACAGGCATCTTAACCCTTCCGCCTTGTGGTACTGAGCTATCGTCTTGGCTTCTTCGCCTGCTCTGATTTCCAGTAGTGCTGGTCTTATCTAAGGTTTTGTTTTAACTCCTGTGTGACCCCCAGAAAACAATGGGCCAGTGGCCCTTGGGTCCTTTGTGCATGTGTGTGACAGTGTGAGCCCAGGCACACAGGCGGTAGGTGTCGGGTCCTGTTCCCGAGGGCTACTCATCTGGCATCGAACCACGGGCGGGGGTCGTCATGAGGAGAGGAAATGGTGGAGAAGCCTTTATTGCCGGCGCTCTCAGCCCTTATATACAGCCCCACTTCCTTGTTTTCAACCGCCCCAAACCAGCCCCATAGGGGGTAGTCTTTGTCTATTTGTTTTCCTTTAATCACTGTGGCCGGGAGGGGCCCGCTGTTTACATGCTGCCTTGCACTTCCTTGATGGAGCCTCCGTTGTTTAGCCTCAGGGGACCCCACAGTAGGGGCCAAGAGACAAGGACAGAAGGTGGCGTGCAATATGAGCGGGTAATCAGCAATTTCAGTTCAGTGATTGGAGTTCTGAGCCTCAGCCTCCGTGTTCCTGCTCCTCAGGGTGGAGGATGGCTTTCCAGCCCTTGCCCTGGCCATGTCCCATTCCCATCGTACCTCCCTGTATTTTTTCTTCTGTATTCTGTGAAACTTCAGACATCTTCGCAAAGTGCATCTTCACTTTGTCAGCGATACTTGCTTTTCTTTTGATGTGGAGGGTCCTTGGCCTGAGCACTGTACTACTGCATTGCATG
>PVIR01020356.1:0-30723 GCA_004026965.1 Petromus typicus
GTTCTTCCTAGTCTGTGATGTTCCCAGAGTGCTTATCAGTCATCCTCTGTCAAGGGCCCACTGGGGCAGCTGGATGCTGAAAGTCCAAACTGGAGATAAGTGTCATCATCAAAGTTGCAGGTGGCATCCTAGCGTGACAGCATGGAGCTTGGAGTGAGCTCCCTCAGGTCACTGAGGATCACATGCAGAGGCTACAAATCTGAGCAATTCGTTCTGAACAAAGTATAGCTGGATGCTATTATTGGACCTGAGCCTACTAAAGATGTTGGATTTTGATAGTGATCATGATGACACATAACAGATAATTGAGTGAGCAAAGGGAGCAACATCACACTAAAAATATGAGCCCATGAACGTGTTTAAAAACAGCTGCTCTGAGAAGTACTGGAACAGAGCCATCACAGAGCCACAAATTCAGGGCCCTGGGACGGAGCAACTGTTTGACGATCTTAATAAAAGGGATATGTTGTCTGATCTTGCTGCTCCAACAACTCAAATGTCCCATGAGCAGAGATGCTGGGGAATGTGTATCTAGGAATACCTCCCCTTGAATCCAAAAGGAAGGCCAAGTCCAGGAAGGACAGGCCGATGATCAGCACAGAGACAGGGGTGGCTCCCTACATGCTGCCTCAGTTTCATTATTTTCTTGGCTCAGCTCAGAAAGCAGAACTTCTGGGCACCTGTCGCAAGCAGGAGAGTTTCATCTCAATGGGAGAAGATTTTCATATACTTGGAAACCTTCCTTCTTGTTACAAAATGTTATGACATAACAATAGATAATGCATTCCCTTCCTTCCAGAGAAGCTTTAGCAGTATTTTGACATATATCTTATTTAATCTCCAGACAACCCCTTGGAGGTGTGGGAAGGGGGGAATTAAATACATGAGCACATGCAGCTCTCAAGGCTTGAAAGTGGAAAAGTGGTTCAAAATAGAAAGTCGGGCCTCCCGAAGACAGTCTAGTGGCCTTTCTTAGTCTTAGCCTGCCTTTCCTTCCTTTATTTTCCTTTCTTTCTCATCTTCCTCCCTCCTTCCTTTCATTCCTTTTCTTCCATTTGCTCTCTCCCTCCTTCCCTTTCTAATAATAGGAATTAAACCCAGGGCTGAGGTTTGCACTAATGTACATCCCCAGTCACTGTATTTTATCTTATTTTTAAAGCTCATAAAAGATCTCACTAGTTCACTTGCTAGGTTGCCAAGTTGGAAGGGCAAATATACCACAAGCTGAGCCTCTCAGTAACAAACTTGCAGTCTTCCTACCTGAGCCTCCCAGAATGCTCGGGCCACACACATGCAATGCTACATTTAGCCTTAGTGTTTCTTTGGTGACATTCTGAACCCAGGTCTCTCCATCGGAAGTGTACTTCACCATTTAATCTTGCCTCTCATCCACAAACACTTGGTAACATTCACTGTGCGGCCTACTAGGTGGAGGATACAGGGGACCCCACTCTCGAGTAGGAAACACTCATTCCATCCTTTTTTTCTTAACTGGCATCTTAGTCTATTGAGGATATAAGAGCAAATATACCATAAATTGAGCCTCTTATTAACAAACATTTCTTACAGATCTATAGGATGAGATGTCCAGGATCAAGGTGCTGACAGATTCAGAGTCTGGTAAATTCTCTGTCCCACCCACGTGCCTTCTTGCTGTGTCCCCCACAGGGTAGAAGGAGCATCCAGCTCACTCTCCCCCTTTGGATGGCTCCAGCTCTCACTACCATGACCCTGGGATTAGGCTTCAGCATCTGGGTGTGAGGGACGCAAGCCTTTGGATCCCTGGAAGTGGAACTGAAGCTTTTTGAGGAAATTCCCATCTCTCATTGGGTTGACCTGATGAATCCAACAGCGCGTTCTGTCCCCCACGACAGTGACTGGTTTCAGACTAGGCAGACAACCAAAGAGAGATTTCTGGAGGCTTCTGAGGAACTGTTTTCAGACTCTTCAGAGAGCAATGGGAAAGCAGACGCTCCCCTGCCGATTGTCCTGGCAGGCATCCCACCGTCCTGAGAGGACCTGCCTTGGATTCCGCTGACGCTGTAGACAGCAGTGTGGAGGATGAAAAGATGCTAAGTCCTTGCTGACACCACTGAACTTCTGGACCCACTAAAGCTGAAGCCCACCCCTTCTTGCTTTCTTCTCATACATAACCTAAAGGAAGCCCATGTGGCCAAAGATAGTTTGAGTCGGTTTTCCTTCTGCTCACAGCTGAAAACATTCTACCTCAAAATGATTCAGAAAAAATCCTTCCAACGACTCCAACCTCCCCAGTTCCATAGCATCCTCTCCATCCTTCACGGCAGCCACCAAGACCCAGCACTCCCAACTCTTAACGGTCTAGGGGCCAAACACCTCATTTCCAACTCCAGCCTTGCTCCAGCCACCCACCTCCAGCCACTGCTCCTGGTCTATACCACTGGTGGTCTGTCACCAGCTATCCAGGTTTATAGTGAGATCCAGTCTCTTTATAAAAGCCGCCATGTGAAGTTTCCTAGGGTCAGGTTGGAGAAACATGTAGATGAACTATGCTTCTAAAGTCTCATCCCTATGTCTATCCCTCAAGCTGTACTTTGGTTTCTTCCCAGGATGAATAAGGAAAGAGGTCTCATTGATCCAAAAGAGGGGTCATGACAGTACTGTACCCCACTGTCACTTTCCAGTCTCACCAAGTGATTTCCATTTCTCATTTGGCTTTCCTGTCTCCAGCGGGTATAGACTTTCTTCCTAGGTTGCCCTGTGTCCAGGTTCCCTGACATGATCATATCCGAAGAGGCTGCAGGTGCCCAAAGCTGGGCTTGAAAAAGGGGGCTTCTCAGCTGAAAAGGAAAGGTCCGGTGTGATTGGACCTACCTGCTGAGCAAGGGTTCTCACTGTTGTGGACCTCCAGGGAGCTGAGTTTTTTCAGAAGTTGCAGCCAGAATGAGGGACAAGGAAAATTGGACTCTTGCTAATTGTGTAGAATCCATTTAGGGGCTGGCTGAGAAGTAGAACCCAGGTGGCTTTACTGCGAGTGTGAAGGAAGATATGACTGGATTCATTGTTCACCTTCCAGACTGTCTGGCTTTATTACCTCTGACAAGGTCCTTAACTTTCCCTTCTGTAGAATGTACTCAAGGATCACTGCCACCTAGGGTTATTTTGAAATTGTTTGAACTTATAAACAATAATTGCATTTGTACACGGGGTACAATGTAATGTTTTTATAGGTATATACATTGTAGAAAGACTAAAACAAACCAACATATCCATGAGTTTACCAAAATTGTATCTTCTTCTTATGAAGGAATTTGTGGTTGTTAAATTTGTCAACTTGACTAGATTAAGAGACTCCTGGAGGGATAGTTGAATCATGGAAGAGCAACAGTTTGTGAGTGTATAAAGCACAGATGTTCCCCACTGGATGTGCTGGTAGGGGGTGGGGCCCAGCTGGAGGCGGGACTCTGGGGCTTCTCACTGATATTCTTCTCCTGTGCTCCGCTCCCTAGTGCTGGAAGCTGAGCAGTCTTCCTGCCCCAGGCCCTTCAGTCACACCGATGCTGCTTTAAGCCATCTTATCATGGACTAAACCCTCTGAAGCAAAAACTTCTCCTCCCTAAACTGTGGCTATCAGGTATTTTGTCCTCACCATGGGAAAATGATGGATCCAGGTTGTCTCTTCTTGGTGTTTTTGAAATAAATATACAGTATATCGTTATTAACTGTGGCCACTGTGCTGTTTTGAACATAATGGAGACAAAGCATCTAATGCACACTTCCTTCATCTATGACACTTAAGGATCCTGTACCCTCTTCTCCTTGTGTGAAATCTAAAACCACTTGGGAGTGCCCTTTCCATGAGAAAAGGCCAGAGTCTCGTGTTAGGATGCTGTCAGGTTGGAAGATGCTTGCCTCGAAGCAAAGCACAGGAGAGGAATCTAAAACTAGATTCTAGGCGAGCCTTTGGAAGCTGGGTGATGGGATTCTTCTGTGTTGGACTCTCTGATGGATTCCATCTCAGAAAAGGACAGGGTTGTATCAAGTCATTTCTCAGGAGCCTTCTGGGACCTTCTTCATGGGACCATCTTAGGGTTGAGATGAGGTGGCAAGAGTGTGCATTCCAGACGAGGGTGACAGGTGAGTGTGACTTCCTGTGCTCCTCTCCTGGCTCCTGCGGGTGCTTCCTTCCGGCTCCTTGCTCTGCCACTTGCCTGTGGTATCTCCCACTCTCCCACATTCTACTTTACACTCCTTAAAAGAGGCCTATGGCAGTACCTTGACATTTTCTTTTTTAAAAAATCAAGTATTTTCTTTCTTTTTTTTTTTTTTAGACAGGGTCTCACTTTGTAGTTCAGGTTGGCCCTGAGCTCAGCCTCCAACTCACATCACAGCAATCCTCCTGCCTCTGCCTCCCGAGTGCTGGGATTACAGGCGTGAGCCACCATGCCCGGTACTGTGGTATGTGGTTCTGATTGCTCTTGGGGTGAGTCTCGACGCCCAGTATTATTATGTGGTTACCGGGGATCAAACTGGGTCCTTGCGCTTGCAAGACAGGCTCTGGGACCACTAAGCTAAATCCGCAGCCCATCAAGTATTTTCTTTGATCACTTACTTCCTCAGTTCCTTAAAGGCTGGAATTCAGTTAGTTATTTCTTCTTTTTAATTCTGTCAGTTCCGAATTAGGGAGCTAGTTGCTTTAGGAGTGTTTTATTTTGTCTGGGGAATGAATGGTGGGATTTAACCAATCGACAACAGCTCCTTTTATTCCGTTCCTATGATATTTTCTAAATTCTGATCTGCACACTCTTTCAAAAAAACAGCTCCTGTGGGCTTGCGCCCATCTAGACACAAATGTTCTTCTCAATTTCACCATGAGAAGGACAAATGGCTCCCAGTGATTGCATCACGGGCTCTTCACTCCCAATGGGCTGACCAGGTAGAGGTCCTGCTTTTTGTAACTCCCTTTCCAGTAAATTCAAAAGCCAAGCTCTCCTTCCAAGGAGACTCGGAAGTGATGAGGGTGGGGAGCTCAGCCATGTGTGGAGAGAAATCCCAGGCGAGGTGCATAGAAAATGCAGATTTCTGACCTCAGGCATGGTGCCTGAAAGAAGTTTTAATGTCTAAATGTTTTATGTTTCAAAAATAGGCCCTTGTGGTTGTTGGTTTAAACCTGCGTACTACACAGGAAGCAACCTGATATCCCACCAGCCAGGGCCTAGATGGTAATTCAAAATCGCTTCGGTGGAGACCAACAAGTGTGATGAAGACTTGATACTCTCCAGGAGATACTGCCTGAAATGGGTGAGCAGTGTAACAAGTCACCCCAGCCTCCTCCTCTCATATAGTAGGGCAAATTTAAGAATTTAAGTATTAAGAAAACCAAGAATTAAGATTAGAACTAGTCTTTATATCCAGTATTTCCTGGCATTTCATAGCTTTTCAAAAACTCCAAACACTCACCTTAATGGTTTTCCAATCATTATGGTCTTCCAATCATTTGTTAACTGCAAAGCAAACAGATTTCTCCAGCAAAGAGGGGTACTGTCCCATCCTGTTCCATTCAGAGCATCTGTGGTCCTCCTAAGAGACACTTTTATTCCTCATGGGAGCAGTGGCTCAACTAAATTATGATCCTCTTTTAAAATACCATTTCGTCTGTTGCAAAGCAGTCAAGAGACACAAAGATGTACAAGACATTGCTTCTCCTCTCTGGAGCTCTGGGCTTTACACACACACACACACACACACACACACACACACACACACACACACGAGATGGACCAAACCCATCAGCAGAGGTAGTGGGGGAAGATGTCACATGAGGAAGACACCTGAGCCCTAGCTAAAGAAAGGGATGCAGACTCAGATAAGAAGCAAAATGTCCGAGGAGTACAGAGTTAGAAGAGACGCGTGGGCCAGGTGGGAAGGCTGTGAGCGCCTCTCTGAGCATCTGGCAGTGCTTCCCTCTCACTGTTTCCTCCAGTATTGGGTCAAGAAATCATCCACCATTAGGTCCCAGTAACCCCCCAGCAAACACTATCAAGTTGCTCCTGAGAAAAACAAGTCCACAGAAGCATCAGTACCTACTCTACCTCAGCCTCCTCGCTGGGGAGAACTTGCCCTTAGACACTGGATTTGGACTCAGATTGGAAATCATTCTGTTCTCGCTGTGCACTGTGGGTTTCATTAGTGCGTCACTTCCGGGTGGGAGCCCTGCCGGCCGCTCATTTCCCTTGCAGCTGTTGGGAAAGCTGTTGACCTCTACACCATTGAGATGCCTTCTAAGAGCCTCCAGGGGAATTCTGTATAGACTCCAGAATGCTGCGCTGTAAATCCCACTTTCCTAAACATAGACTTTACATTGAATGAAAATACTCCCCTCAGTGTTATACGACGCAGTAAGACTCGGACAACAGAAACTTCGCTTTATTTCTGTAAGTGAGTAAAAGCAGTGAGCGGCTCAGTGGCATGCTCTAAACGACACACGCCAGTAGCGCAGAGGTTTCTGGATAATAGGACAGGTCTGGGCTGTTTGGAGGACTTTACAGTGCTCCCGGCAAGAGGTAACATGAGCCTGAATTAAAGCAGGAAGACTTAAAAGCAGGGGCAGATACAGGAGGCATTTGGGAGACTGGATCAAAAGAGTTTGGCAGCTGACTGAAGACGCGAGGAGAGGAAGGCGGAATGCTGGCTTCCCAAGGTGTGAGGCTGAGTTACTGCAGATGATAACACCATCCTCCCTGAAGGGAAACGCAAGACGGGCAGCAATTGTTGCAGGAGATAACTTATTTTAAAAAGAATGAGACTATGTGTGACTTCTATTTGCGGTATTAGTTGTAATTAGGTTGACTCTCCAATGCTAACATCCGTACCTGGCTACTGTTAAGGGGAAAAAAATGAATATTTTCATGATTGGACCAGAACAAGCCTAACCTAAGATTATTTCAAGTATACCCAGATGTTTTGTGCCCCTGTGTACACTATCTTTCAGTTTCCATTCACTTGGGAGCAAATGTTAAATGAAGGTGGCTTATAGTTCACTGAATTTGGGGATCTCAGAGTTACAGTGTAGCCCAGAATTCTAGATAATGCAGGTTGTCAGCGATCCCACAAAGTCCTCCCCACTGCCTTCCCGGTTTCCAGCGTCTGCTAGAACAGCCCCGGGACGGGAGACAAGCTCTGACATTCAGAGGCTGCTTCTACTGCTGGACAATGCAAATATTCTTCTGGATACTTAGATAAAATTGGCCTCCCTGTAGATTCCATGTGTCGGTACTCATGATAGCTCTTATAATAATATTATCACCAATATTAAAGACCTAACATTTACTGAGCACCTACAAAACAGCAGGCTTTATGTGAATTGTTTTTTAATCTCTCCAGCATACCTATTTAGATTGCCTTTACAGATGAAGCAGTGGTTGCTGGGAGAGAGTGTTATTAGCAAGGACATATCGCTAATAAAGAGTAGAACAGAATTTGAACTAGATTCCGTCTTCCTATTCCCAAAGCCCATATTCTTTGTACAACAACACATCTCTGCATGTCAGAGTAATTTGCCCTTGGAGAAATATAGTCTAATGCAATCTGTCTTCTGTACGTCAACACTTATGATATTTGAAATAATTGTCATCTCTTCTCTCTTCTTCTGCTCACTCTAATTCCTACTCTATCCTCCACACATCTGCCTTGCTAATAGATACCAGCTTTTTCTTTTTTAAATTTCTGCAACACTCTTTTGTCTCCGTACTGGGGTTTGAATCCAGGGCCTTTGGAATGAGCCACATTCCCAGCCCTTTTTTCACTTTTTGAGACAGGCTCTCACTAAGTCACTGTGTGATTCAGGTTGGGCTTGAACTGGTGATTCTCCCACCTCAGCGCCTTAGGGCGCTGGATGACAAGCATGTACACTTTGCTCAGGTCCATCAATGACCCTAAACATAGGTTTGGGTGGTGGTAGGTGTGCCAGACATCTGTCACTTCCCACTCGTCAGAACTTCTTTCTAGTAACTGTGTTCTTATTTGTTATGCTTTCTGCCTGTATTTCAAAGGTGCTCCAGCTTCCACCACTGGATCTCAGCAACACAGTTCACCATCTGAACTTGTCCAATCACATTCCGACCTCCTGCCTTTTTGGTTGATACAGAAATGGACCCAACTGAACCGATAACTGTATTAGCTATTATTATAACAAAGGTATGTAACACATTATTTCAAAATTCGGTGGCTTACAGCAGCAACATCTAACTCTTGTTCACAGTTCTTCGGGTGGCTAACATTTGACTAATAAAGTTTGGCTTTGATGGGATCAGGTCCAAGCCAACAGTAATGCCCAGGGAGGCTCCATGTTTCTTTCATCTTCCTTGCACAACATTCTTCTATGCAAGTCATGTCCTCAGGATGAAAGGGAAGGGTGTAGCAAAGGGGCAGTTCTCTGTATTCATGGAGATTCTTTTTGGTATTGCATTTACTAGCACCTTATTCATGGAACAAATTACATAGGTAAGCCTGTGGCCCAGAAGAAGGGGTCATCCTGCCTACTATGAGGCCACCACAGATTTCTGACCAGGAAATACAGTTTCTGGCTCCATGGAGTTTAATCTAGACTTCACTTAAGCTCTGCAAGAAGCAAATTTTGTTTCCAGTGTACAGGATACAGTGGTGAAGTAAGCCTAAAGTATGAGCCACCAGTTACAGACAAAATTGAGCTACTCATAGAAAGGAGAGCCAGTTGGTTGAGGCTGATTCAAGCTCCACCTCAATGAAGTCAGGGTTACTGCTAAATACTATTCAGTTATGTGACCCAATACACCCCCTTTTGGCTTAAACTGATTGAGTTGGGCTTTCCAGCATTAGCAGACAAAACAGTCTAGTGACTGTAGTGAATAAATGAAACTGTCTTCAAAACTCAGTCATGGCACATGATAGTAAACCTGTGTCTTCTCAGGCCAGTTCTGAAAAGTGCCATCTTCGGGTCTACTACGTCACTGTTGAAACCCTTCCAAGATAGCACCACTACAAGCAGCCCACATCAGTAGGCCATTTTCTCTCCTTCCTTAAACAGTTTTTAAAATAATTTTCAAATCAGCAGAAACCTAGACAGATTTTTAATGACATTTTGACCCATTAAGAAGCCTTTT
Source organism: Petromus typicus (assembly GCA_004026965.1). NCBI lineage: Eukaryota > Metazoa > Chordata > Mammalia > Rodentia > Petromuridae > Petromus > Petromus typicus. Next base: position 9,120 of record PVIR01020356.1, read on the forward strand.
ACCTTACTTGACTTCAATTTTTTCTTCATATATGGAGGAAAAGCAACTGAATTTAACATTCAAGGATAAAATCTCCAAAAAAACTTTAAAAAAAGGAGAGTTAATATTTTTCAAAGAAAACAAAAAGTGTTATGATTACATTGCATTCCTGGCCTGTGCAATTAAGTTTTTTTGCTTTGACTATTTAAGGAAGAAGCAAGAATATATGGTCACAAGAGCTTTTGACTACAGAACTTATCATCTTTGAGCAGGCTCTTCACATTAGTCTTTCAGGGTGTTCATTTTCCTTCTGGGCAACAGGGAAAGTTTCTGCCTCAAAATTCACAAGTTTGTTGTGGTAACCACTGAGATAATGAATATAAGTGGCATCTTTTTATTATTTTTCTTATAAAATTAATTTCTTAACAGTAACTAGTTTGTAGATAAACCACTTGGTCTGAGCTACTTGGATTTCTTCTCTATTGCCTTCTACCCTTGAGCTAGAAGAGTCCTAATATTATGGTGGTAACAATGGATGGCAGGGTGGGGGCCACACCACCTAGTGCCTTCTTAAGAGCAAGAGAGCCTCTTTTACAAGAACCCAGTCTTCCTTGCCAGTTTATTGGCAAGAAATGGCTCACAGGTCCACCTATTAAAGTGGCAACAGGAGCGGGAGAGCTGAGCCAGTTCAGAGCAGATCTGCCAGCACCCAACACCATGTGCCAGAGAAGCTAGGACCAAGGTTTGTTCTCAAGAAAAAAGAATGGAGCCAAGATTCAGAAATAACAGTCTGGTACAGCACTTATTCACCTTTCCTGTACATAGCTGTGTGCACATTAGGATCCCTCGAAAGCCTCTAAACTCCAGGATGAGAGCGGTGACTTCTCACCACCAGTGAAACACACGGGAACTCAGCAAGCATGTACTGAAATTTATTACAGGATTTGAAGTCTGTTTCAGTTCCAAGAGTCTGATGGTAGGCTGACAGTCTTTTTCGCACTTTGCTCTGGGTGAAGAAACACCCCCTAAAATGTGTAAAACTCCTATTGGTCTTCTGCGAGTCTTTGATTTTTAGAATAATTTCGTTTCCCTGCCCCCTTTACATTATTATCTAAAACTTTTAGAACTAATTAGAAGTGGGAGGATCAAAGATGATATATTTTAAATTTGCTTCCCGCCTCACCCACTTAAAGTAAAGAATCCTGCATAGCCCATTAAGTTGGAGGTACTTGCTGACAGGAAGGAAACCATCTGGTGAACAACTTCTGTTAATTATGTTGGAACATACTAACGAGAATAAAGAACAGCCCTTAATGACCTTCCCCTTGGTGGCAGAATCCACTGCAGAGTAGACAGTCGTGGCTCAGAGCCAAAAGCTAATGGTTAGTATTGGCACCAAACACTCAGGCTCACTAGGACTTAATAATCTGCTCTTGGTGGAGAAAGTATTTTAGGCATTCACAGCATAAATCCTCCTACCACCTGCATGTAACTGAACTCCAAAAGAGTCATTTAGGGCATTATTTGGAATCCCATAGTAAGTGTGAGTCTTGGTGTTACCTTCTCTTGAATCTTTCTCTACTTTTGGGTATGTCAGATGAGACCAGACAAAGGTTTGAAACATTTTGTTTCAACTAATAACAATATTTAAATACTTGGCAAAGAACTGATGTAATTATTGCATATCCTAGAGGGATAAAGACACACAAAAATAATTACCCTCATTATGACCTGGATGAGTTAATTATTTATAATATTTCTAATTCCACGTTCACCCTTAAAGAATCCAGACAACTGTACATTGCCCATGCAAAAATGCAGAGTTAAACTTTAGTATTTATAAAATGAGTTGATTATAGGTGTCAAAACATCATTTTAAAAATTTCATTTAGTTCTTCTCTACTCAGTTGTAGAAAGATTTTTTGAGTGGCTTACACAGTCTGCTCAAATCAGGCCAATTTTAACAGAAAACTAAGATTTTAAATTATAATATAATATTTTTGAAAACTGACAAAGGACACAGGGGATAGGAAAATAGATTCAAAGCAGGAGTGAGAATAGTGTACAAATATGCACATCATGAAATTCTATATCTTCCTGGAAGTGGCCCACCACCTTAGCTCAGTGCTTCTAGTAGCCCACTTACAGGAGACAAACACTGAGTGAGCACTTGACAGACTAAGGAAACGGTTGAAAAAATATCTCTATCATACCATTTCCATAGTATTTAACATACGTGAAGATGACCCTCACATTTAGCACAGTCACAAAACGTGTGTAGAGAAAAAGAAAAGAAATCCTCCAGAAACTGCTGCTTCAAGTCAAGTGGGAAATGTCAATTTAACAGAAATCTTACTTAAAAATTCTGTAGCTACAAACTGTCAACATTTAGCTCCTAAACTACAAGTCTGTAAAGAATAGAAATCTGCAATATATTAAAGAGGAAGAACCCTAAATATTAGCCAAGAAACTGCTTGATGTACAATTCCTTGGTATATATTTAAGGCTTCATACGTACATCAGAAATGTAGTTATATAAAGGTGTGGCCAAGACTTCGCACAGAAGTAACAAAATAAAAGTTGTTTGTGCCTAAGTCATCCCATCTGTGTCTCTTGGACAATACTCAATCCTCTTCGCAGCCACATGTATCAAGCAGTTGGCTAAATATCCTTGTAGACAGGGTGTCTCCTATTTTCACTTGAAATAGTCTTCTGTTTAAAACATAAATGCAATTAATTTGTAGTATTTATTTAATCTGTCTTTGCATACTAATGTGACAAAAACAGAAGATAAGGATTAGGTCATTGTCACCATACCTTGAAATATCTTTCTGTTCAGTCATTTTAAAAAAAAATACCATCCTCAACTTTCTTTGAAGCTTTTGATGCTTCCCTACCTCCCACTGACATCTGTACCGCCCACCACTATCTTTGAAGTTGGCTCATCTGGTAACAGACTTACTGAAAGATGTAGTGTACACCTCTCTACCACTCAAAGAATTAGATGTTGTCCGTGTGACAGATTTCATCAGTCCCTGAGTCTCTCAGACATGCAGCTGGTGGTGAATTCTTTTTTGCTGGTGTAATCATGTCTTAAGTTAAAATGAAAGCTGCCATTAAATGTTCATCTTGTTCTTTTAGGAGACTGTTCTCTGGAGTAGCATGTGTATATATTTTTATGCGGCAGTGCCAAAGAGATATTTTATACTATGTCAAATCTTTGGTTCTCAGAAAGAATGGCTCAATTTTATAGAAAAGTCAGTAAATAATTCAAGTTGTTGGATCTAGGCAATAGCCGGTCGCCTAGAATTATTGGTAAACATAAAAACAGGACCCTCATTGGCAGTTTTATGCTACAGATGCTGCATTGAAGATGACAGCATTGAAATACAGACAAAACATATGGGATTTATAGAAATTCTCTCCCTGTCCAGATTGCCTGGCCTCTACAAGTCAAAATGTCACTTCTGAAACACATCATTGACCAGACCTTCAGCAAAACAAACAACTCCAAGAAAGTCCCCCGTGGAACCCAAGAGGTGAAAAGTAATAGAGTTGGCATGTCATCACAGTCCGCCGAGAGTGGAGCTTCAGATCTTGCCGACATTTTATAAAGAAGTCAAAAAAGGGAAGGAAGCTCCAAATGAATATCAGACAGAATTTGAAACAACAAAATAACTTCTGGCAGTCCCTACAAGTATGCATCCTGGGGGAGAGGCTGTGTGTAGTTGGGGAGCTGGAAGATACCAGGTAACAGCAGAATACTTCAGTTTGTGAAGAAAAATGAGAACTCCTGGGCCCAGGGAAACGTTCTAAAAGATGGATGTTTTTCCCTAGTCACTCCGAGCACTGTGACAAATTCTGTATCTGGACAGAAAGTGAGAGTCATCCGAGAGATCAGTGCCATGCTGAGCGCGTTAGGACATGATGTCAATGGCTTTCATCTCAATTCAGTGGAGGATTAATCATAGAAAAGGATGGAGATTAAATAATAGAATTTCCGAGGCAGGAATTCTAATGAGCTGATGTTTGTGCTTGGAGTACACCATTCAGAATAGTACTTGATCTCTGGGATCAGACAATCTTGCGGCAACTTTCAGGCTGTATCACTCCCCAACTGTGCTATCCTTACTAAAAAAGTTCCTTTATCTGTTTAATCTTCAAAGTCCTCACCTGTCGAATGCGGGCATGACTGTTTCATAGGAAAAGGTACAAATGAAAATTATGGTGAATCTTTCGCAAGATGTGTGTTACATAATAAATAAAGCTGGTATTACTAGCCAAATATACACGGGAGCCCTACAACCTAGCAACTGTTACAAAATTGATCTCATCTAACGCAGCAAAGTGCTGAATTAGGAGCATCTTATAAGACACAAATCTAAATATAGGATAGATTTAGAATACAGAGAATGTTCTAAATAGCAACAGTCTTTTCCTTCTTAAAAGGAATCTGGGGCAGGTATAAATTGGTTAAGGAGCAAAATACTATGTCCTGAGGTTCTACCAAAAAGTGAAGAAAAAGTCATACAGATAAAGATAAAGATTTATCTTTTTGAGACATAAGTTTAATTTTGGAAGATCTCTAGATTCCTGGGTAACTTAGGGGTGAAAGCCACAGTTTGCTGTCTCACAATGATTTTGAAGGAATGAGCACACACTTTTGTCTTGGTTTGGCAACTATAGTACCTGTCTCAGGAGGTAGAAATCAGAACCTCTGTATCTACCAGCTTATTTTCTTATGGGCAAATTGCTCAATCTCCTTGTTAATCACCTTCCCCGTCCATAAAACAGCACACTAGCATCTATTTACCTCACAGGGGAATCTTCATTAACTAATGTCATCCTTAGATGAAAGGAGCAGTAAAGGGTAATTAACATTTTATTCCCTGCATGATATGTTATAGAACAAGAATTCAGGGTGCTGTTGCTATGACAAAAGCCAGTAAAGATCTTCACATTTGATGGCCGACAGACCAGAAACCCATTCGCGTTGGAAATGGATTGAAGGGTTTCCTTAGACACGAAGTTCAGAATCCCCAGCTGCATCGTAGCTAGGGATGAAGGAGAAAAATTAAACATCTCCCCTGTCACAGCAGCATTTGAGCTTCAGTCTTGCTGCATCCCGACCTCATCCCTTCCAGGGAAGGACGCTTGGGATACCACTTACCCACAGTAACTTGATGACTGCATTTGCCTCTCCTTTTGTCTTTTGTTTTTCCCCACCTTTCATACACCTTTTGCATCAACAATCCATCTTTTTTCCTCTTGAAAGAAACTATCACAAGCCTCGTCACTAAATGTGAAATTTTAGTGCCTACATTTGATAGAAATACTGATATATAACAGTCTCTCCTTAGGTTTTTAGTAACAGAATCTACAAAGACTGTTGCGTCTATGCACTTATACTTAGTGGGGAAGTATGTTAATTTCTTAAATATTTAAATATGTTTATGTACATGTGAATCTACCCTAGACATACGTGCTTTGTTAATAATACATATTATTTATTTTATTCTTTTTTGAGACAGGCTCTCGTTTTGTAGTTCAGGCTGGCCCTGAGCTCAGCCTCAAACTCACATCACAACAATCCTCCTGCCTCTGCCTCCCGAGTGCTGGGATTACAGGCGTGAGCCACCATGCCCGGCATTGTGGTATATGGTACTGGTTGCTGCTGGGGTGAGTCTGCACGCCCAGTATGTGGTTACCAGGGGATTGAACCTGGGCCCTTGTTCTTGCAAGACAGGCTCTGGAACCACTGAGCTAAATCCCTGGCCCAATTTATTGTATTCTTTATCAAGATTTATTTATATCTAGGGTGTTTAAGTGTTAGATTTAAAATAATTATAAATATTTATTTTTCTTGTCAGCTTTAGTCACTGAACTATGAACTCTTCTACAACAAGAATTTAGAAGGAAGGGCCAGGGGTTTAGCTCAGTGGTTCCAGTGCCTGTTTTACAAGCACAAAGGCCCAGATTCAATACCTGGACACCACATACAACAATGTCAGGTGTGGAGACTCACACCCACCAGCAATCAGTACCACAAACCACATGGGCATGGTGGCTCTGGCGTATAATCCCAGCACTTGGGAGGCAGAGGCAGGAGGATAGCTGTGAGTCTGAAGTTCGCCTGGGCTACATAGTGAGCTCATGGCCAGCCTGAGAATTTAGAAGGAGATCCATCTTCAGGTAGAGATAACAATTTTATGTATTTAATTATTGAACATTTACTTCATGCTGGACATGAGCTAAGTGATTTATGTATATTACCTTATTTAATCTATACAACTATCCCATGAATTCAGTGTTATAATTATTCACATTTATAGACAAAGAAATTAAAACTCAAACAAGTGAGGTAACTTACTCCTAGTCTTTAGGAGTTAGTTAGGCTTCCAGCTGGGGTTGACCTCAACTCCAGATATCTGGTCAGGGACCCCTTGATGACAGGGTTAGAGTGAAGGCCCTACCTCACAGTGGGTCAGGAGCACACCATGTTCGTTCTCTGTGGGTGGCATGCTCTAGAACATTCTCCTGCCATTCATGGCCACATCTAGTGGGAGACGTGGATCTCCAGAGAAAATATACACTCAATGAAGAAAGTTTACATTTTATAAAATATTGACATTGTTATTCCTCGGTGACAAAACTAAGAAGATCACTGGCTAAAAATCAAATTCTTATTTCTTCTGTAAAAACTTCTATCTTTTAGGTTCTTGCCACTCAAGCAAGGGAATTCATAAGGGAAAGCAGAACCTCAGGTCTCACTCTGCCTTGCAGACCAAAATCTGCATTTGGACAAGATCTTGGTGTGGTTCTTGTGGGCAAATAGCTTCAGAAATGTGTGGTTAGTTTTCTTCTCCTGTTCAATGTCACTCACTGTGGTTCTGCATAAAACTCATCCTCCATTATCATCCCAACCATTTATATTCAAAAGAGACATGGGGATTGTTGGAGAGAAGTTATATGAGGTGGGAAAAAAACAAAAATCAGATTCAGGAAGTCAGTTATTTCAAGCGAGTAGTGTGACCTCAAGCAAGCTGGTGTCTCTCTGATTTAAACTCCATTTTTATAATGTTGGTGAAGCAAGGACAAGAAGAAGGAGATTGCAAAGAGGGAAAGTAGCAGAGATTACTATAAAGGTGATTCTCTTGACTCAAATATCAAGTCAGTCAGATCAGACTGAAAATTTAAAGCCTTATATTTTTGTCTTAAGCATCGTTGCTTTTTGTCTTGTGTAGGAATTACTCTATAAGTAACATGAACCAAGAAAGAATGGACGGTCACTCTTACACTTCAAAAGTCTTAGAAGTATTTCTCAAGTGTAACAGCACCTTCTTCCATACATTTACCACAAATTTTATGTACATTGATCCAACAATGTAACAACATTTTGAATGAAATGGAATTATGTATAATCTTGTCAAGTAATGTTTCTGGAAATTTTCTTCAATAAGCATTCATATTTTACATACCTAACATCACAAAGTACACAGTTATGTATTTACCTACATATTCCTTTATTATACTAGAGAATTGGCATGTAATAATAATTCAGTAAACATGTATTTGTAAATTCTATATATACAGAGTTCATAATTCTTTCAGATATCCATAATATTCCCCTAAGGTAATTTGTCCAGATTTTTAAAATAAGGTTCATAATGTTAAATATTGCATTGAGTTCTCTTTTTTCACCTTTACAAAAAAGAATACTAGGGGCTGAGGATTTAGCTCAGTGGTTCCAGTGCCTGCCTTGCAAGTGCAGGGACCGGGTTTGATTCCCAGTAACCACATAACAATACTGGGTGTGGAGACTCATGCCCAGCAGCAACCAGTATCACATACCACAATGCTGGGCGTGGTGGCTCACGCCTGTAATCCCAGCACTCGGAGGCAGAGGCAGGAGGATTGCCGTGAGGTGAGTTTGAGGCTGAGCTCAGGGCCAGCCTGAACTGCAAAGCAAAACGCTGTCTCAAAAAAAAAAAAAAAAAAAAAAACCTTAAAAAAAAATACTAGAGGGAAATTCTTGGATAAGGCATGTTTGAGTGACACTACTTGGACATGCTTAGGAGTGGATTCATTGGGACACAAAAGATAAACCTTGTTATGGTTCTTGGTACTGATCTCTAGATTTTCTTTCTGGTTCAGAATTGCAGGAGTTTGAGAGCCACTTCTTCCTGTGGGTACAACAAAGACCAGGAGAAGCAGACAGTTTCTAGTTCCACCACAGTCCTTAAGGATGGTAAGACAGGGCCCGGGGATGTAGCTCAGTGGTGCCGACATCTATCTTGCAAGCACACAGACCCAGGTTCAATCCCCAGTAACCACATACAACAATGCTAGGCATGGTGTCTCATACCCACCAGCCATCAGTACCACACAACACAGTGCTGGGCGTGGTGGCTCACAGCTCTAACCCCAGCACTCAGGAGGCAGAGGCAGGAAGATTGCTGTAAGTTTAAGCCTGGAACCAATGATAGCAAGCTCAGGGCCAGCCTGAACTACAGAGCAAGACCCTGTCTCAAAAAAAAAAAAAAAAAAAAAAGTTGCCAAGATAGAGATTATGGCTTTTTTCAGTGATAGATGAAATCAAAATCCTGTGCTAGAAATTGGCTTGCAGCTTCCTGGGGAAGAAATACCATGTTACATGACTAGAGTCTACTTAGATAAACAAGATAAACTGAGAATTTCACTCTTTCCCAGAATCTGAAGTAGCTCTTTTGGAGCATGGTTTTACGATTCTGTTTCTTGACTATTTTTGAAATATCAAAGGAAAGAACCAGATGTCAGAATGAATTAATATCCTGGACTTTCAAAGCTGGAGACATTGGTTCAAATTCTCCCTAGTTGAAAGTCAAGATGAGTTTGTCTGGCTGCTCAGAGTTCCCCAGTGGATATTTCATTCAGCCCCAAATTTGACAGTTTGACAGGATGACCCTGGTGTCTTCTTTTTCATCATAATCTTCAGGCTGCAAGCTCAGATGACGGGAGGCAGGTGCCATAACTGTGCAGAGGGAACAGTATCTTTCATTTCTCTTACCACACATGCCACTAGGGATTCCAATCCACTGTTCAACATTTCTTCATCCAGAGACACTGACTTACACAGCTGTTGTTTAAGAGAGACAGGAAATAAAGAAGGAGGAGCCCTGGCCCCTTGACTGACTGGAGAGTCAAAGGCCATCATGGTGCAGCTGCAGCATCCCTCAGTATGGCAATAACACTGCTGCTACCATCCAGGTAGGCTTGAGAGAGATACTCCCTGGGCATGTTTATCTAGCAATGCTCACCTCTGTTCCCTACTCCAGCCAGTTTCCGACAGGCCATCACCAGAACTAAAGCATTGTCATTACCACCATAGGCCTGATCACCATTGCTTGTAGGAGCTCTTGATGCTGAGTCAGTTACGTAGCCCTTCTTGGAGTGCCCTTGCCATCCTTCTCCCATCTCTACACTTCTGTCTTGGCCTGTAACAGCCTGGCCCTATCTGCTTTCCCCATTGTACTTCAGACTCCATAGGACCACAGAATGCATCCCCCTTACTTACCAGTGTAACCCCTGGTATCTGGCGTCCACCCACTTCTCCATGCCTCTCTATTCATCTCAGTAAGATCTTTGGAATCAAGCTGTGAACCACTATGGGTTCCACGGTGCAGGAGAGGCTCACCTGCTGGGCCTAGGGTGAGGAAGGAGTTGCCCTCAGCTTATTGCCAGCCAAGCCCCTCCGTCTAGCAAGTCTGTCCCCAATTCCTGCAGGCCCTCACCCAGGAAGTGGGCTGGTGCAGTGATAGGAAGAGGCAAATGATCTTTCCTTCAACAAGTCAAAGGAAAGAGAGGTCACCAATGGATCGCCCTTTGCTCAACCAGTGTCAACAAGCAATCCAGAATAATACGACTTCAGGAAAACCTGGTCTTAGGATTTTTTGAGACACACACACACACACACACACACACACACACACACAAAGTTACATGTACAAGCTTACTTTATATCTGCTTTTCTTTCTAGTTAAGTTGCATTTTCAATTTAAAATACATTTAAGTAGAATGTGTAAAGGGGCAGGAGAAGCAGATTATTTTTACACTTGTCCCTCATGGTTTTGCATGGAATCCCCACGTGAAGAAAGCCTGGTTGATCCCAGAGTTCTGTAGAGGTGCTTGGTCCATGTCTCATCCCACGCACAGATGCTGATTTCGTTTGAGTTCAACTGTACCAAACTGTAAGCATATGTTTCACTTAAAAATTTATGTCTTTTAAGACATAGTAAAGACAGTTGAAACATTCTTTCTCCCCCTCCAGAAACCCAGGAATGAATTCCTTACCACTAAGGCGAAGTCCAGGGGAAGCAGGGGCAGCCAGCCAGGAAGCAGAAGGGAACCCACAGAGCTCACTCACTAGCAGACGTACAGAGATCATCTCCAGGCCTTGAACCTGAAATACCAGGCAGACTCCAGAGAACCTCAGTCTCTTTGACCATATACTATTGCCCAGAGCTCTTCCTCTGAGTTTCCCTGCACATACAGTTAGCATAATAACCTGCCACCTGTCTTGAGCTTGAATGCTAAAATCTTCTCCCAGGATCGAGTTCTTAAAGGGAGCCAGTTTAAAATGGTCAGCAAGAGAGGAAAGAAGGCCAAATAGTTGTCGTGCTTGGGCCGATGGGCCAACCTGGTTGTAAGGGGATTGGTATGCAGGGAAGATAGAGCCCTCTGCAGGAAATGCTGCTTGACTCCCTTTCGAAGTGCAGGCGACTGATGCTTCCTCTCAGCCCCACACCAGCTCCCACCCGGAGAAAGCCCGGTCAGCCTGAGCACAGACAGGAAGGACAGGCCTTCTATGCTTCCCTGATAAAAGAACAGAATGGGCTGTCCGGTGAATCAGGGTGGGACACTCTACCACAATCAAACTAGAAATCAGAGCACATGGACTGTGCCCAAAGTTAGGGGAGCTGGGCCAGTTAGAGGCTTGAATGAGAGAAGGAGCCAGACTAGGACAAGTCTAACACCAGCGCTTTAGCCTGAACCCAAGGAAAACTCTTGCAAAACATCCAATGGCTGCAATTTCTGCGGCGTTTCCAGCTGAGTCTCCATGATCCATCTGCCAGTCAGTAATATAGACCCCTCCAGAAGTCTGGCATAACCTGGGGGCTGGAAGATGTCAGCTTGGGGAGAAACAAACCAGATGCTAATAGTCTAGCTTTTGGTACATGTTGTTGATGAAACTTGAGCAAGATGCCTTACTCAATCAGATCTGTTTTCTAATCTGTAAAAAGAAAATTACTCTTAGGAGAAGACTGGTATATGGGCATCTTGAAGGTCTGAAGAACCATCCATATGGGTATAATTCCTTGTTAGTAAACATTGTCTCAGTCCCCTTCTCTTCATGCCTTTTTTATCTTGGGCAGTGGAAGCCAGGGAACTACATTTCCCAGACATGTTTTCTGCCAGGCTGCTGGATATGAGTTGTGTTGGACAATAGCATGCCTCTGTAAGATATTTTTAATACACAAAGGAGCAAAAAGTACCTCTCCCTCTCTCAGTGGTGGTGGTAACTGCAGTGATCGTCACCTTTCATGGATGTAAGCGAGGTCAAAGCTAGCTGGTACCCAGATGTCCCCACAGCCTATTAAGGATTATTATCTGTTTTCTTCGGCTGTGTAGCAAGTCGACAGAAACTTGCTATCTTAAGCGACATTATTATTGTTTAACATCCTAGACTTCCGTAGGTTCAGTGAGCTCGGCTATGTTCCATTTCCAAGGCTTCGCCAGGCTGAAACCAAGAGGTCAGAGAAGAGCAGGTCCCTTCTCTTGGATGAGTCTACTTCTAAACTTGGTTGGGTTGACTAGAATACATTTCCTCCTGGTATTAGAACTGAGGCTCAAATTTCTTCACTGGCTACCGAGCAGAGGCCTCATACATCCCCAAAGCCACCCTCCTTCCCTTGCATGTGGGTGGCCTCCTCTGCCTACAAACAGGAGACAGAGCGCTTAGTGCCACACTCCCACCAGCTCAAGGTCGCTAGTGTCAAATTCACGCACACTGTGACTTGAACTTGATTTTCTGCTTTCTGCCACAGAAAACTCCTTGCTTTTAGAGCCTGTGTAATTAGATCCAGTCCACCCAGGTAGTCTTCCTTTCTTAAAACAAACCAGGCCATATAATATCTCATAACTGAGGAGGTGAATATGTGTCCATATACTCACAGCTTCTGGGATTAGAGCAAAACATCGTTGAGGGATCATTTTGAAATTCTGTGTCCCATACTACTCAGTCCCCCCCAGTTCCCTTTATTAAATCACACTACTTTAAAAGTCTCAAAAAGTTTTGGGGCCGGGGATTTAGCTCTGTGGTTCCAGCGCCTGTCTTGCAAGCGGAAGGGCCCGGGTTCGATTCCCGGTAACCACATACCATACTGGGTGTGGAGACTCACGCCCAGCAGCAACCAGTACCACATACCACAGTGCCGGGCGTGGTGGCTCACGCCTGTAATCCCAGCACTCGGGAGACAGAGGCAGGAGGATTGCTGTGATGTGAGTTTGAGGCTGAGCACAGGGCCAGTCTGAACTACAAAGCGAGACCCTGTCTCAACAAAAAAAAAAGTCTCAAAAAGTATTGATTGAGTTTCTACTCTGGGGCAGGTATAGGTTTAGGTATCAGTGACTTAAAGTATAGTTTACTGGCCTGAGAAATCTCAAGCCCAATGAAAAACTTAGCTGTGCATTTGCCATAAAATGTCATGTTAAGGTAATAACTGCATTAAAATTTGTAAATTATGCACCTCGTACAATGCTAAATACTTCATACACATTAGTCTAGTTAGTCTTCACCTTTACCCAGAGGGATAAATGCAACTGTTTTCTAAATTTCGCAGAGGAAGAAATTTCAAAGCAGAATACAATTAAGTCATTTTTCCAAGAAATGTCAATCTGGGTTTGTAAACCATAAAGATCCAATTCTAACACTTCCCCTGGGTAAATAGTATCACCTGGCTATTGCTCATGTCTTGCCTAGATCCGGCAGGATGCTTCTGCATGGCTCCGTGTTGCACCTTTCTCCTCTGCTCCTTAATGCCATCCCCATACCCTTGGGTCCCCTCCCACAGCCAGGCCTGCAAGCTTTCACGGAGAACTAGCCTTTGCCCACAGCAGCAGTGAGATCAAAGGGCCTCCTGCCAGCCCCCTGGGGCCGCCCTTCCCCACTGCCTGCTGCATGTGAGAGCATGAACACTCTACTCCCTTTGTCTCAGAGCAGGACAGTTATGAAGCTTGATTTACAGGTAATAAGCTGCCTACAAAGTCGGGCAAAACTGCCAGCCACTGCCCACTTCTGTGGCTTCCACCCACTACTTTCCTTCCACCCGTTAATTCCTCTGGGAATTTTCTTGTAAACATTTGCACACATACCTGAAGATCTGCCTAATAGCTGCCATTGACACCCTACCACTCTGAAGAGTGTGGCCTCTCGTCCAGGTGGAGTCATTAGGAAGACTTCCCAGAGAAAGCGTTTCCTGCGGGGAAGACAAGCAGAGGTCTGCTGATGTGGCCAAGTGGGAGACAGCGTTCCAGCCAGGGGAGACTTCACAAACGACCACACAGAGCCACGGGGAAGGTGGAGGTCAGTCAAGGGCGGGAAGTAAATTGGATCCCCTGACGCTGAAGACCGAGGAGAAACCACCGGCAGTTGGAGTCTGTGAGCGAGGAGAAGCACCTACAAGTGATCCAGAGAGGAGATATCACCAGAGTTTTAGTTCTCATACAGAAAACTTGTATAAAGAACTTACAATGAAGGTAGGAAACCAGTGAGGTGTTAGGTAGTATAGCAATAAAAACCCCTACAGGCATAGGCCTGAATTTCAATTACTCAAGATTAAAATGTATTTTCCCATTGGCTTCAGTGCAGTGCCAGCAGCCGCAGCGGCTATTATATGGACGGAGCCGGGACAGAGCACCGGTTCCCTGCCGTGAGTTCTGGAACAGCACGTGAGGGGGCATCTGTGATCTCCCAGCTAGCTGTTGACTTTACAAGGCTCTTTCCCTAGTCTCTCAAAAAGTCACTTCTCATGCCATTCTTTTTTTTTTTAACATACAAAAGAAGATTCCTTTGATTATTACAAAACTGATGGATGCACAAACAATTGGAGTTGGCAAGCACATCGTGGTAGTGGTTGTCAAAAGACCAGGGTTGCAGAAAACCCCTTTGGAAGCACACGTGGCCTTTTGTGTGTCGGGTGAAGGAGATGTGCTCGCACCTGCCTGGAGAACACAGGCAGCAGGTCCGCCTGCCTCTCTGTTTACCCAATTCTGCTGAATGTGTGCATCTCAGAGCGTGTCCCCTAAAATCAAAATAATATTTACAAAAGAGGCCAAAACTGAACTCCTCACCTGGCATTCTGTCATTTCCAGAGCCACAAAAATGAAAGTAAACTAACCACTAGCAACAGCGATCTCTGAAATCTGCCAGGGAATTTAAAACTCATTTTTAAATGAGTTTCACAGATAAACCATAGGAACTGTAATTTTCCTTGAAGAATCATTCTTTTTTGCCTCTTCGTCTTTTTTTTTATAAGAACCAACAAGCAATGAATTTTTCTTTTACTAGTATTCCAGAATAAGGCCATCATAGACATAAAAACTGAATCATGGAATCAAATATGTTAATGCAAATGTCAATGTTAGCTTTTGTTGATTGCAGCGCCAACATCAGAAGCTTAACTCAGTTTTATATGATTGTTAATAGATTCGATTTATAAGAAGGTTATAAACACTAGTGAATCGGTTCTTTTGCGAGTGCTCAACACACTTTATTTTTGTTTTAAATGATCAGTTTTTGTCTGCAATGTATAATGATAATTACATTCATCTTGGGAAACTGCGACACACATTTCACATCTTGATCATCACCACCCCTCCCCCTTCAAAACAAAACATTGTACTGCAACCAGGGCAGAGAAGGTGTCATTAGAGCTAGGGAAATTCTCTTACAGTTTTCTTTCTGTCTCCTCCCCGCCCCTCCTTTCCCCTATTCTCCCCTCTCCTGTCTCCTCTCTTTTACTTTCTTTCTCTTCTTCCTTGACTTTTTCTCTTTTCTCTTTCTCTTCGTGTATTGCTTTTGTTTAGTGCTGTTAAGTCTGCTGTCCTTGAACCTGCAGGCTAAAGAAAGTAGAATACTCCATCTCCTCTTTCTCCATTTCTGTAAGACTGAGACGTCGATAATGCCCAAGGACTTGGAGTTTTCCTTTTGACCACAGAGAAGTGGATCATGCTCTAAGATACAGCTTCGCAGCCCCGCCCCCAGACGAAAGGAAGGGCATAAAAGCATTGGCAAAGCCTGAATTCTGCTGTTCCTGCTCTAACATGCCCTCAAATATGGACCGGGCACTTGACTGATGTCTGAATTCTCTTGTTCATGTCTGCTAGGTTCAGCGGAGAACGTCTGGGTCGAATAGGTGCCCTCGCTAATGGAACAGATTCACTCACTGTTTGTGTGTTTAATGAATCATTGCGTTACTGATCAGCGGAGACCATGGAAGCTGTTCAAACAGAAAGGCAGCCCAGCCGTGAGGTGCAGCCGCCAACACGCTCCTTTGAAGCCCTGTTGCCCCGGGGACTGCCCGAGGCTGGGGGTTGACTCCCTACAGTTCCCAGAGAAATAGTAGCAGAAAAAGGTGTTGTTCTAGTTGGATGATGAAAGTCAACTCAGGGGGACACGGACCAAAGGGCCAAACGTAAGAAGGAGGGGAAAACGCGAACATCTGAACCAAACATGGAGGTAGCACGGAAAGGCAGGTGTTTGCAGTGAACCATGTAGCACCCTCATCTTGCCCCCCCGGACTTCAGGAAGCAGCCAAGTGGCAAAGGACTGAAAGAAGGAAGAGAGAGTGAGGCTGTGGATTTCCCTGAGTTCATGGCCCGGTGGAGATTCTGTCATTTTGGGAGGTGAGGCTGAGCCACCTTTGTAGGACTCATGTATTGCTCCCCAAGCCTTTCCTATGAGTAGAACTGACTTATGGTACATCAGGGTTGTACTTAATAGGCTGTGCTTCTTCCTCCCCAAATAAGACTTCTCACTCGTCACCATGAAAAGCTGAGTCTTCAGCAGATTCTCACATCCTCCACCCCTGCCATGCGAGCATCTCTCCTCTTCAACAGCTTTTCTAGAACGTCTCCCTTCCCTGGAATGCTGCGTGAGTTCTGCCTCCAAACCCAGGCTTCTTTGGCACTTCCATTCATTATCTGTTCTCTCAGGTCGTTGTCTTCTCCGCTCAGCTGTCACTTCTGTTTTCTTCTCTCAGACTTGACTAACCGGGAGAGGTGAGGTGTGAGGGGTCATTCAAGTGTGACTATTACTTTTTTCCAAGTAAAAAAAAAAAAAATAACCATCAGTCATCTCCCATGATCAGCCTCTTTTTTTTTTTAAAATCTTTATTGGTACATTGCATACACGCATCATGATTGCATTCCGTAATGGGGATTTGTACCAGTATAAGACACAACTTAATTCTCTCCTTTTTTTTTTATGGAGCATATTTTTTAATAGACATCCAAGACACTTGCTGTCAGAGTTGGCCAGGCAATTTTTGCCCTGATTTTTCGTCAAACTCACAGCAGTCCTCCTGCCTCTGCCTCCAAAGTGCTGGAATTACAGCTGTGAGCCACCACACCCAGCACTGTGGTATGTGGTGACTTGGGATCACATTCAAGCCCTTGCATTTGTCAGGCAGATGCAGGAACCACTGAGCTAAATCCCTGGGTCTCTCTGTAATTTTCTAATCTACTGTCATTCTGCAAACCAACAAGGCCCCTTTCTGAAATATGACCCTGGTGACCATCAGGTATAATTTTGCATCTAAGTTTTTGTAACTATTTCCCTGCATATTTTATAATTCATGTAACTAGTGTTTTCACATCTTGACAACTTTTTGTGGAAAATGGATCAGCCAGTTTCTTCTTGGTCTTCTCTCTTGGGTCTGTGCTATGGGTTAGACAGTGTGCCTTTGCTGGTCACCATCTCCGGAACACCAGGGGCCGTATACTGTTGGGGCAGTGGGTGGCCAGTTGTTCACCAAATTTCCTTCTTTTCTTCTTCCTCAATACACAGGTAAACTAAGCTCCCCCCTTTCTTATGGTCAGATATGTTCTGGAAACCAGTTCTCGTCCCAGAAATATGTCAAAAGTGACATATTCTGCAACTGAGCCTGGACTGTAAAACATCCTACGTAATCTCCCATGCTTGGTTTTCCTCACTGTCAGCCAGATCTTGATGTATCAGCCTAGTTTTCAAGATCATGTAATTTCCTCAGATCTGGGTCCTTGTGACTCTGGTGACCAGGAAGAATCCGAAGGAGTCAGAGAGTCCAGAGTAACAAGCACATCTATACGCAGTTTCCCCATCCTTCCCAGCACGGACAGTATAAACTTCAAGTCCTTCTCCACGAAACATGAAGACTGAGCAGTGGAAAGTGCTTCTGTGGACCTGCCTATCCTTGACCTGAGGCCATTCCTTGTGGCTACTCTCACCCCATAGGCAAAGACAGGAGAATGTTCTTCCTGTCCATTTGAGACCTCACGGTGGAAGGAGGGAGACTTTTCTCTCTTTCATCTTTCCTCAAAGATGGTGGTGAGAAAGGAGGAGAACACAGAACAGAAAGAAAACAAAGTCTGTAAGTGCATCAGTTAATTAGTGAAGGCATCGTGAGATATAACGGCAGTGACGTGAAGTCTGTTCAAGCCCAAGGCCAGAGAATGAGGGTATAACTTGCCATTGCATTTGGCTGGTGGAAGCTCTTTGGGCGAGAAATCCTGAATGGCGGCAATCAGAACACTGACAAGAAGCTTTTGGTTTAGCATCACATCTCTTGCTGTAGTTTGCCCTTAATCCAGCCAGCCTTAAATCCTTTTATAACTAAAGGTCTAAGCTAATCTAAAATTAATCTCCTTCCATATGTCCTTCTTTTCAACTCAGAGAAGGATGTGAAAGCTAATGCTCTGGGAGGCAATGTTAATGTTCTTCAAAAAACCAAGATGTATATACACACATCCATCCTGTAGGTACATAACTTACAGCGCAGTTTTCTAACTCTGACTGTTTGTGTGTGGAATGTTAACTCTTCCTAGTCGTGGAAGCTGCACCATGATTCCTGTGCAGGGGATATGACCAAATCCCAGAACGTAAAGAATGTATTTGGCCTGTGGTCTTTAACTGTCAAACTAAGCACTCAGGAGTAAGATGAAAAACTCTTCTATGAGGGTGTTTATCAGCCTAAAAAAATAAAAAAAACATATAATCCCACACTTTTTATAAGCCTTTTCAAAAAAGTCTTCAAAACATATCTGTAGCATTCATCATGGAACAAAAATTGTTCTAAATGGTTTTATAGATATTATCTTAATTCTCTATGGGGAATATTATTTTTTTCCTCACTTCATAGGCAGAGAAGCGTGGATAAAAGTAGGCTATTCGTCCAGATTTGCACAACTGGTTCGTGGTCTCTGTGCTGTGCTACCTGATTGTTAATAAGTGGCCTCCGCATACTTTTCTAACACTCACCTGCACTTCCTTGCCCTCCTCGCCCCGCACATTAGAAGGGCACATGACGATAGTCACCAGTAATCTCCTCAGCTCCTACTCCAGCTGTATGGGTCAAACCCAGGAAGTCTGAGATGTAATTCTATGAAAACCTTTCACTGCAAGTATGGTACCTGAATAGAAGGTCTCGGTTGAAAAATAACTTTTCCATAAAAACTTAATTCTTAATAAGAAGCACATGTTCAAACCACCCCTCTCTATGGAAAATTAAAATCTAAAAGATTGGCTTTGCCTCCATAATTTTCTAGTTGAAGAATAAATCAAAAAGACAGAATAGGATCAAGGATGTAGCTCTGTTGCACCCCGCCTGTCTGGCAAGTGCAAGGTCCTGAGTCCGATCCCTGATACCACATTAGAAAAAAAAAAAAAAAACAAGACAGTATAATGGGCATGTGCTAGAGACCAGTCATTTAAATACTATAGACATTCAGGTGGTACTTTGGGGAGACGAGATATGCCAGTTCTCCTTTCCTACTCAACTCAGTGGCTTCAGAGCAAACACAGCGGCCATACCTGACCCTCTACAGTAGGCTTGTGCTTTCTTCCCCCTCTGCTGACCTGGTATTTCTCAGTGGCAAGCTGTGAATCTTTAGTGACATTCTATCTAATTATATACCAGCTTCCCACCATGAGAATAACCAGAGTGGCCCTTTATTGCTGAGAAAAGCTCTACGGCAATGGCTGTGTAGATTTTGAGCATCACTTGCACTTGTCCCTGGCTGGACTGATACTGTTCCGTATTTATTTTCTTTGACATAGTTGGCTTCCTAAGTTTCCCAAGTTCACCTAACATGCATGTTTAAATCATGGGAAGTTTCAGGTTGCTCAGGTAGCTAATCAGAGATCCCTGGACTTTGCCATCAAGGACACAGAACAACCTGAGCCCGAGAGGATGTAGAGGTGGCCAGGTTCCTGGCCTTGTTCCTTCGGTTTGTTCTGAGCCTTGGAGACCCGCAGCCTCCTTCAGAGTTCTTGTTGCCATGGAGCCAGCTGACAGATCTTTCCAGGGCTTGCCTGGGAAGAGGTGGCCGTCCATTCGCAGCTTCCCTTGTTCCCTGACCTGTCCTCCTTCACACACAACGTTCACATGGCTCAGCACATCAAGATACCTTTTAGCCTCTCTCCATCATACGCACTCACCCAATTAAAAAGATACATTAAGTGCGTACATCTGTCCTAAGTGAACTGTCCTTGTCCTTCACTAAGTGTATTCCACACAATTAACACACCACATTTGTTGAATTTGTTTACTGGTTTTTTAAATTTTTTTTTCTTGGTTTTAGCATATTCAGCCATCTGAGACTGCCTGGGGTTATCCCAGTTTAGGTTTGAATCTCACCATAACTATCAGTCTTCCCTCATCCGTGGGGCAGACTTTCCAGCACCCTCACTGAACGCCAGAAATCGTGGACTGTATTGTCACCATGAGTGTATACACCTAGGATAAAGTTTAATTTGTAAGTTAATCACCCTGGATGATTAACAATAATTAATCAAAACATAAGACAATTACAGAAATACACTGCAGTACAATTGCTAGCGTCATTACTCATGTCTTGGTGCCATTCTTAAGTAAAATAAAAGTTATTTCAGCCCAGCGCTGTAACTCAGCTAGTATTCAAATCCAGGCGACCTGGCTCCAGGTGTGCAGTGTTTTACAGAAAGCAGATGGCACCAAAGAGCTGACCGTGTGACGTGTGTCCTGGAACTTGTACGTGGCTGTCGGTCCTGTGGCTGTGTGGGTTAAAATAATCTAAAAGCACAGCAACCAAGGAACATCATGTCTCATGAATTAATTTGAATAGAGTTGCCAATTATTTATTTTGCTAAGTAGACACATTATAGAAGACAAGCCCTTGTTATCATTTCATAAAAGGTACTTGGACACCAAGCAAATACATAAGGTACCATAGGTCTTTATTTTAGTATCTCAAATATTGTCTTTCAAGTATGAATGAGTATGATTGGCATTAAAGTTTTTAAAAAGCTCCTTGCTTTATGTGATAGCTTGTAACAAACCTGCTTTGTTATTATTAAAGAACTGTACTTTTGCATTCAAGTGATTATGTAATAACAGTCTATTTCAGTTCCCCAATATTTGGTGAGTACACACTGGGCAACTGAAATATAAAAATATATTTATGACTGCAAAAGTGAAGTGCTGTACTAATTAATCATGATTATAATAGCTAAGAATCATGTAAAAATAATTTCCTGACATGTAATTATAAATGAATAAAGTTTGATACCTAACACAAAGGTTAAAAGAAAACACACTTTTGAAATAAACTAATAACTTCATTATATCTATTACATCTCTTCAAAACTTACATGTAAATGAAAGTATAAGCAGAAAAATGGAGAATAGTTGTTGTAATCCTCATCTTTACATTGTTTTAGATTGCACTACTGCATAAACTTTTCCTGAGTTATATTGTTTTCTTTGCAAAAAGTTAGTGATGTTATTGAATGTAATTCTCTTTATTCCGTAAGTAGACAGTTAGGAAGGTGGAAAAAATAATACAAGTCTTATTTTTAAATTCAACAGCATTTAGGATTAGGGATGAATTCAACTGCAGGTCTGCTTTATCTGGTTCCTGAGAGATTTCTGAGCCTCAGTGATCACTGCAGTGAGTTTTATTAAGACAATATTTATAAGAATGGAAAAGGTAGGAAAGAACAGTGTGGAATGTTTTTCTTTGTCAGTGGAACTAACATGAAGATGCCGGGAGTGATTTAGAAATCACAAGCACAGGGGCCGGGGATATAGCTCAATGGTTCCGGCGCCTGTCTTGCAAGTGCAAGGACCCAGGTTCGATCCTCGGTAACCACATAACAATACTGAGCGTGGAGACTCACCCCAGCAGCAACCAGCACCACATACCACAGTGCTGGGCATGGTGGCTCACGCCTGTAATCCTAGCACTCGGGAGACAGAGGCAGGAGGATTGCTGTGATGTGAGTTGGAGGCTGAGCTCAGGACCAGCCTGAACCATAAAGCGAGACCTTATCTCAAAAAAAAAAAAAAAAAAG
>PVIR01020357.1:0-33456 GCA_004026965.1 Petromus typicus
CTCTCTTATGTTCATATGTTATCTGTCCATTCCAACTCCATTCATTCCTGTCTTCGACGATCCCAGGCCCTACACCACAAACAGTCGCCGACACAGGACAGCTACCCAGAAGTCTCCTCCTCCTCTGGAATTTTATGCCAGAATGTGTGAATACGGGGCAAGGAGGAGACTCCTTTTGGCATGCGGTGCCACGGTGAGAGAGAAGTTGTGTACTTCAGATATAGTATAAGTGACTGGAATAAGCAGGTAAGAAAGGACCCAAAGGGAATTAAATCAACACCTGAGAATGGGATGTGGCGATATCTCCGGTAGGATCGAGAACACTTAGGCCTGGCAAAGGTGATCTGGGCCTTCTGAGGAAGCCAGTTATGTCATATTTCCAAGGCTGATGTTTAATAACTAATTGAGGTTTGCCTACTCCAGCTTGTATTATTTAATGCTATTGGGATCTCTCTGAAAATTAAATTGCATTTGTAAAATCTAAGCTTACCTAAGGAGATAACCTGAAGCCAAAAAAGAGAGAAGGCAAGGTTAAAAGTCAATGAAAAGAGGTGACCACTCTGGGACTGTGGCCATCTGGGATGAGGCATGAACGTGCTAGGCTGGTTCAGAGGCCACAGGATGTTTCATCCCACCGTTTGTGGGGCAGCCACCACCAGAAGAAGCCAGTTCGGAAGTCCTGACTCTGAAATAGAAAATCTGTGCGGGAGTGACTGCTCAACAGGAAAAGATGGGTCAAATAAAGTTTGCGTATTGCCTGGGAAAATGGTATCTCCTTATGTCTCAAAGTCTCAGAGAAGCCTGGTAGCAAGGACATTTTCTCAAGTGTTTTTGATCTGGCTTTCTGCACCCGCTTTCATGGACCAGAAGACAATTATCACAAGGTTTGCTGCAGAACCTGACTTGGGCAGAAGGGGCCTATGTCCAGACACACCTAGCAACCAGCCGTCTCCTAGCAACTCTTCCTTCTCTTCCCACACCAGCACCACAGCTCTGGATTGGGGTGGGGGTGGGGGTCATTGTCTGACTGCAGTTGCTTTCAGCAGGCCAGGGGAGTACAGAGCAGCCTTTGCTGGCCAGCTAAGCAGAGAGTTTCAGCCCATTTGTGCTGCGTGCCTGTGAGCTGGCCAGCTGGGACAGGTAAGCTGTCCCATGTGAGTGTCGCTGTGGTTCTGAGGTAGTTCGGAGTTGCGTGGCTGTAGGCTGTAGAGCACATTGAACTTACTGACGTCAGCCCGCACGTGTTCCATAGTCACAAGTCTGCCACCTGGGTGCAGCACCTGGCCTATGGCATACTGGTATGCGTTGTCCTAGGAGCATTATGCTTTGTTTCTGGACAATTAATGAAGTCTAGCTAGCTGACCCTGGTCCTGCTACACTCACATAGGAGAACCACACCTTCTATCTGGGGTCCTTTATCTCCTGAGAAGATCACTCCATGGCTGGAAAATGACCTTCTTTTCTCATTCTGCCCTTCCTACTCTTTCTGTTTCTGCTTTTGAAGTAACACCTACTGAACTCCTCCCGTGTTCTGGGCCCTTCACTTTGAAGAATGATGAAGGGGCCTGGCAGCAGTGTGCACGGGCCCATGAGCCCTCAGAAGGATGCCAGCGGACTGCCTGCCTCGTGTCCCGACCACAGACAGTTTTTCACCAGGTTCTCACAGGCCCTCCTAGTTGAGTGAAGTGCAGAAGAGGCTGTCTTCAGAGTTCTGATGGAGGATTCTTCCAGAGGCCTCCTTAGGTGTAGCCTGAACTCTGAAGTCTAGTTGGTGCTCTAGAAACTGCAGGGTGTCCAGATAGAGGGGCTAATGAGAGGTGCCTTGGGGTCCTGAAGGTCCTACACGGAGCTCCAGCTAGTGTTCAAGTCAGATTTCCTCTCGCTTCTTGGTCCAGGAAACTTCTGGAAGGAGTCATTCCATTACTGGGTTTTGATTCTCTACTACATGTTCCCTTGGATAGATTCTTTCCTTTGGCAGCTCTTAACCACTGAACTGATCTCCCCTCATTCAACAAAACCCCATGTACGCAGATCTTCCCTATCTTTGGCTGACCAGGCTGGTTCTGAGCAAGCGTGAGGCCTCTGTTCTGTCACCAGCAACCACATGGCACCATCATTGCCCATTTCCTCCCTAGCAGCAGGGAATGAGCCTTATGGAGGCAGGCAGTTTCTCAACACGCATGGGCCACCTGGCAGAGATAACTTGCATTGGCCCTAGTCAAGAACACTCATCCTGACGTGCAGATCATGGATGACTCTCATGTCAGGGAAAGTGAGTTTATACTGGCATAGGCTGCTTTGTTTAATTGTGCATACCTGTAATATGATAGGTTTTGAGCAGCTCAAAGTGACTTAAATTGTACAGTAGCTCTCAAAAAATGAAGATACAAAGTGTGAACAAAATATGTAATGAATGAATGGATAATTTTATTATCCATATATTCCCATTAATCCTCCTCAGAAGATCCCCCCTTACTTTGAACACACTTACCCCATCATTTTTGCCACTTTCTGAAGCAGTCCTGCACGTTTTCTCCCCTGACTGTCTTTACCAGGCATGATAAAAAACTGCAGGTTGCCATGGGTGCCGTCCAGTGAAAAGGCAGGCTTATAAAACAATTCTGATGTGTCTTCACCCACCAGATCTGGCACCATGAGTCTCCCGGCTTGTCTCCCGAGTTAGAATGACCGAGAAATGTGTTATGCTTGTGTCTAGAGCTCCCCAAAGCCTCGTGTGGTCACAGGTGGGATTCTCAGAGGGGCTGGATCTAGGCTGTGTGGTGATGGGTGGAGTGTTTGGCGCCAGGATGAAGGGCGGCCCACCCTAGGTGTGAGCGGCGCTGCTTGAACAGCAGGTAACTTGGGTGGAAGACAAAGGCAGGTTGGCAGCTGTCGTTTCTGGCACTCTTGCTGCCTGGTGCTGTGCTGTCTTCTGCCCATCTTCGATGGCCTGTTTCTCCTCTGTGATGCCCCTCTGCCATGCCACCTTCCGTACACCTGGCTCTATGGACTGAAACTTCTACGAATTGGGAGCCAAATCAACTTTTTCTCCATTAACTTTTGTCAGGTATTTTGTCTCAGCAATGACAGTAACTAAGACAAAAGGTAAGCATTTTAAAATCTCTTTAGGACCTGCAGGCAGACACAACAGTGTAAAGAAAGATACACACAAAGGCGGACTTCCAGGACTGCTTCAGAAAGTGGCAAGAGTGATGAAATACCCGCGGATTTAGCTCAGTGGCACTGACACCTGCCTTGCACGGTCTTGAGTTCAGTCCTCAGTACCACATACACACACACACGTACACACAGAGTGATGAGATAAGCATGTTTGAAGTGAAATATTTCCAGGGGAATTAATAACAATATATCCTCTACTATAAAAATTTTTTTAAAACATTCACTACAATATTTGATCACACCTCATATTTTTATGCCAATGTCAACTCCAATATGCATACGTACCATGTATGGGAATAAAGCAAAGGACCACAGTGTTTAGATCATCTTCCAGGCAGCAGTTTATATACAAGGTTGGTGCATAATATTATTACAGAAAGATGAGTCAGGTAGAAATATAGGTGGTCAGATAGTGCTAGGTCCTCAAGAGTTAGGACAAAGGTCAAACACAACACAGCTAGCAAGATGACCAAACCTACATACTTCCTCAAAGAACAAACAACACTGTGCTTAAGTCTAGATGGACACCAGCCACCATGGTAGGTGACCAGAGACTTCTAGACCCACTTTTCCTAGGAGACTCTTTGTTCTTTCCTTCCATACTTGCTACATGGCTTGTCTCCCAACTGGACTACTGTTACCAAAGCTGCCATACATCTATTGGATGATCAGGTTGTACCCACGTGGGTTTCACTCTGTGAATCTCCCCTGCTCAGTGGAGTCCCAAGCTACCCACCCACCTCTTAGCAGTGCACTATAGTAAGTATCTTCCTACTCAACCTCTGTTGTTCCTAGAATTCATTCTTTAATTTTTAGAGACCAAGAGCTTCGCATATCATACAGCTAACACGTTGGGACATATAATATTTCATATTTCATCTCATATTTCCTCTATCAATATCACACACTGCACTCAAGCCAGTTTCACTGTCACTTGGTGTGCATAAAAGTGCAGGTATACAAGCATCCATTTTCATTACCTCCTCTTGATGAATTTAAGCAAGAAAATAGGTAAATAAACATCCTTATTTAATAAATAAGCAATGGGCCAGGGATTTAGCTCAGTGGTTCTGGCACCTGCCTCACAAACACAAGGTCCTGAGTTTGATCCCAGGTAACCACATACAACGTTGGGCATGGTGACTCACATGGACTAGCAATTAGTAACCACACACCACAGTGCCAGGTATGGTGGCTCATGCCTGTAATCCCAGCACTCGGGAGGCAGAGGCAGGAGGATTGCTGTGAGTTCGAGGCTAGCCTGGGCTACATAGTGAGTTTAGGGCCAGCCTGAACTACAAAGCAAGACCTTGTCTCAAAAAACAAAACAAAACCTAAAAATCAAAACAAAACAAGCAATAAGCCATTTTTAGTGAATGCATTCAAGTAGCTTTGGAAAGCTGCCATGGGTCACCATGTTAGTTACTTTATCTCATTGCTGAGACAAAACACCCAAGACTCAAAGTTAGAAGTTGAAGAGTTCTTCTTTTTTTTTTTTTTGTTTTACAGTTCTTGAAAGTTTCAGTCCATAATTAGAGGCTCAGATGGCAAATTCACAAGGCAGCAAAGATGACAAAGAGGATCTAACAGTATCATCCTCCCCTTTTTTCTTTTTTTTTTTTTTGGACAGGGTCTCTCTATATAGTTCAGGCTGGCCCCGAACTCACTATGTAGCCCAGGAGAGCCTCGAACTCACGGCAATCCTCCTGCCTCTGCCTCCTGAGTGCTGGGATTACAATGTGAACCACCATACCCGGGACTATGGTATGTGTACTGATTGCTGGTGGGAGTGAGTCACCATGCCTGGCACTGTGGTGTGTGGTACAAGGGATCAAACTCAGGACCTTGCACTTGCCAGGCAGGTGCCAGAACCACTGAGCTAAATCCCCAGCCCCTGGTGTGTTTCAGTATAGGACAATTTTGGCTAATTTGCATCTGCAATTTTAGAATATCACAGTTTCAAGTGCCATATTAGACATCAATAATCAATGGGTTCTATGGGCCGGGGAGTTAGCTCAGTGATTCCGGCGCCTGTCTTGCAAGTGCAAGGACCCGGGTTTGATTCCCCGGTAACCACATAACAATACTGGGTGTGGAGACCCACACCCAGCAGCAACCAGTACCACATACCACAGCGCTGGGCGTGGTGGCTCACGCCTGTAATCCCAGCACTCGGGAGGCAGAGGCAGGAGGATTGTGATGTGAGTTGGAGGCTGAGCTCAGGGCCAGCCTGAACCACAAATCGAGACCCTGTCTCAAAAAACCTAAAAAAAAAAAAAAAAATCAATGGGTTCTAAATATATATAAATAATAAAATAAGCAATTAAAATATTTGTACCTTCAAGTTATATTATTTCTATTTTTCAACTATCAAAGAAAGGTATTTTTAAAAATATTCTGTAGTTCTTACCCAATAATTTATTTTTATTAGTACATGTTTACAGTGCATATGATGCATATTCATCAGGGAGAGTTGGTACATGTACTTAACACATCTTAATTCTTTTTATTTCCCCTAGTGCCTCCTCTTCCCACCTCTCTCCTTACAAGAATTTAAGTAGTGATTCACTGGAGTTTTATTTCAGTAGTTAGAGGAAACTTTCTATAGGGACATCGTGGGTAAAGTAGTATCTGTACCCGAGGCTTGAGAAAGGCCCTCCTTTTGGGCTGGGGCATGCGGCAGGGTACTGGCCTCACGGGTACAGGCCCTGAGGCTGACTCCGAGGGAGAGCAGAGGGGGGAGGAGACAGTGGGGTTAGAAAGGGCAGGAAGTGGAAAGAAGAGGAAGAAATATGTTCACTAATGTTTCCCTTAAAGAAAAAAATACTCATTTCACCAAAACAGGCTCCTGAATTTTACTATTATTTTCCTTGGCAATTATGCTATAATATTTATGGATATTGTCATAATTGAAGGGCTTAACGCTTTCTTCAGAAACTTTCGAACAGAGAAGGTCATTTTCCAAGGCCTGGAGTCCAGGTGTTATTAAAACCCAGGGGACTGACTGACGTGGCTGACTCACAGCCACCGTGCAGTAAAGGCAGCGCGCTGACGGCAGCTGAGTTCGCTTGGTCTCAGCAGATGTGTAGTCTTTCCGCGTACCAGAGCCCTAGCAGGAGCGGGGAACCCCTCCATCCCCCAACCCCAGCAGGAACTCCCGGGAGGGAGCAGAGGCTGTGCCTGACTGCTCGCTGCCGCCACCTGGTGTCCACCTTGGGTGCGCTCACGTCAGCCGCCCACTGCGCCACCTGGCGGACGCGGGTACCGCAGCGCCGGGAGGGGCCTCCCCAGTCCCTCCCTAGAGTACCCTGAGCCTTGCAAAGTTAGCTGTAAAACCATGACCCTCTGGCTCCAAGGGCCTTCTGTTCGGCTCCCACTTCATTCTCTGCAAGTCCCTCTGCCCCGAGGCGGGTACACGAGCATTAAACAGGGATCGCGGTCTCCTCTATTACCGGGAACAGATCCTTCCACACACCAAGGGTCCTTTCAGCAGCTCATTTATTTTTGCTTTTGATTTTTGACTATATCATAATTTATTCAATGTATTTTGAAGGGTTATGTCAGACTTTTTCCCATTATGAACATGATGCTGTTTTCCTATACCTGTTTTCTGATCTCATTTATAAAAATAGAATGTGAAGATATTTGTATTACTATATTTTGTGCTTTCAATGTGTCCTATGTATGTCTTAAGTTTATTTTTCTTTACTTCTTGTCTTCTGGGTGATCATTTTTTTTCCCTTCATTCTGTTTTCCCTTTACCAGTTTGAAAAGTGATCCCTAGCTTCAAAATGAGGCCGAAGAGAGTACAATATTAATCTTTACCCTATTTCTAATTTACACAGTGTAATATCACTGTTTGTATTTTAATTTTACTACTTTATTAAAAACTGTACTACTTCAAACAGGATACTTTATTATAATGGTACAGGAAATTGAACCCTGGGGGTTTGCACTGAGCTGCATCCTCAGCCCTTATTTTTAATTTTGAGACAGAATCTCATTGAGTTGCTAAACTGCCCTCGATGGGCTCAAGTTTTGTGATCTTCCTGCTCTATCCATCCCCGCCCCCGCCCAAGTGCTGGGGTCACAGGTGTTTACCACGGTGTCTAGCTCAGAAGACACTACTTTGTGCAGTATAATTTAGTTTGATTTACCTACTCACTTGTCAATTTTCTGTCCTTGTCATCTTTCTTGCACCTGATTTTTATGCAGTATCATTTTCTACCTACAAATATACATTTTTTTGTGGGTTTTACAGGTGAGGTAATTTGGTGATAAAACTCAGTTTTTCCTTCCCTGAAAATTTCTTCACTTTGCTCTCGTTCTTAAAAGACCCTTTCTCTGGTCCTATTCTAGGCTGACAGCTGCTTTATTTCCGCCCACTGAAGCTGGTGCACATTCTGCTTAGCTCCTGCTGTCAGTGGCAAACCTGACGGCAGGTTCTCCTCGCTGGCTCATTACAGACCTTGAACTCGTTATTTAAGTCAGTCTGATCTCAGACTTGTGACAGTCTTCCTGTGTCAGCCTCCCAGGTGCTGGGATCACAGGCACATACTATCACACCCAGTTGTAATTTTCCTATCTACTCACACAACCATACCTTCAAAATTACTAACAGACTCATAATATCACTTGACATCTAGTTCATGTTTAAATTTTTCCAGTTGTCTCTAACATGTCATATTTTTCCAAGTAGTACCTGGTATAAGTTTATACCTTAAATTTTTATTGTGTCTTTTTTAGTAACTTTTCTTGTTTTTGAGACAAAATGTGCAACACCCAAAGTTAAAGGATGAAATATTTATGTATGCATTTATTTTGAGACAGCTCTTACTTTGTAGTTCAGGCTGGCCCTGAGTGCACTATGTAGCCCAGGGTAGCCTCGAACTCACAGCAATGCTCCTGCCTCTGCCTCTGGGATTACAGGCATGAGACCACACACCTGGCACTGTGGTATGTGGTACCAGGGGTCGAACTTGGGATCTTGCACTTGCAAGACAGATGCCAGAACCACTGAGGTAAATCACCGGCCCAGGAAACATTTATCTAGTTCACAGTTTGTAGAGGTTTTGGTCCATAGTTGGCTAACTCCAAAGCAAGGCGGCATGACAGAGGGGCCTTGCAGAGGAGAAATAGTTCATGGCACCACAGGTAGAAGGCGGCAAACACTAGCAGCAGCTGCGAGCTCAACTTTCCTTTTTATTCCAAACAGGTTACAAACCTTTTGGCTGATGCCGCATCAGGGTGGGACTTCTGTCTTTAGTAAAGCCATTCAACCACACTCAGAACTGTTAGGTCTAATATGTACTAATTTAGTAACACACACCCTTAATCCAGCCACCTCCAAAAAGCACCACTTATGACTGTATGAGGATTTGGGGGGAAAATCCTTGGGGATACAAGCATAGCAGTGTCTTATTTTATAGTTAACAGTGTCTATGAGATATAACTGTATGCAGATATGAAGGCAACTTACAGACAAAATGTGAACATATCCTGTCACTCACAAATGGTTTCTTGTTCTTTGTACTCCTTCCCTCCTACTCCCTGCCGTGCGATTCCCAGGCAACCACTCATCCTTTAGTCACCAGAGATTAGATTTCCTTTTCTAGCATTTTATACCACACTACTCTTTTTTGTCTGATTTCTTTCACCCTGAATAATTATTCTCAGGTCTAGCTGTGTCATTGTGTGAATCATATAATTTTTATTGGATCTGGATTTGAAATGCCTCCCCAAACTCGTGCTAAAGGCTTTGTCGCCCACTGATGGGCCTTTGGGGAAGTGATTAACATTTCTCTCTCTCTCTCTCTCTCTTTCTTTATGCCTTTTTTTATTTTTTTTCTCTCTTTGAGATAGAATTTCTCTGTGTTGCCTAGATTGGTCTTGAAGTCTTAAACTCCTGGGGCTGAAGTGATCTCCCTGCCTCAGCCTGATCAGTAGCTGAGACCACAGGCATGTGGCACCATACCCAGCCTGAATGGCAGTAAACTTTTCTTTCACCTGTATTATCAATGGCTGGGTGAATTTGTGTGCGCGCACATGCATGTGTGCGTGTGCGTGTGTATGTGTGTATTCTATTTAACAATCTTTGCCAAATCTAAAGTTTCTAAGGTTTTCTGTTTTATTTTAGAAGTTTTAGAGTTGTACCTGTTACATTTAGGCCATTATCAATTTGAGTTAGTTTTATATATTTTATAAAGAAAAAAATCTGTTCATTTACTAAAATGTTTGATCTTTCTTGCACCATTTGTTTTTCTGTTGTTATCTGTGTTTGTTTGCTTTTTGAGACAAGGTCATGCTTTGTAGTTCGGAATGGCTCTGAAGTCATTATGTAGCCCAGAGCCTGGAATTTACAGCAATCCTCCTGCTTTTGCTTCCAGATTGCTGGGATTACAGGTATGAGCCACCACACCTGGCCCTCAAACGCCATCTGTTTAAAGGACCACTGTTTCTTCATTGTAGGCTTTGTCACCATTATTTAACACCACTGACCATAGGCATGGACCTCTTTATTTGCCTGTTTTTCTACCAATACTGTGCCATCTTCTTCTCTGTAGCTTCATAATGGGTCTTGAAGTCAAGCATGGTTAAGTTCTCCAACTATGTTCTCTCTCTCTCTCTCTCTCTCTCTCTCTTTCTCTCTCTCTCTCTCTCTCTCCTCTCTCTTTGAGACAGGGTCTTGCTTTTGTAGTTCAGGCTGGCTCTGAGCTCAACCTCGAACTCACAGCAATCATCCTGCCTCTGCTTCCCGAGTGCTGGGATTACAGGAGTGAGCCACCACACCTAACACTGTGGTTTGTGGTTCTGATTGCTAGTGGGTGTCAGTCTCCATGCTGGACATTGCTGTATGTGGTTACCAGGAATTGAACCCGGGTCCTTGTACTTGCAAGGCAGGCGCTGGAACCACTGAGCTAAATTCCTGGCCCTCCATCGCTCTTCTTTTTACAAGTCATTTTAAAGGTATTCTAAGTCATTTGAACATTTTCTGAATTCTAAAAGTCAGGATGGCGATTTCTACAAAAAAAAAAAAAAGCCAACTTTGATTTTGAATAGAATTTTTTTTTCTTTAAACTACAGCTTGACTTGGGGGGAGATTCACACATTATAATATTGAATTGTCAATCTATAAACACAGTTGATTTCTCCATCTGTCTGATGTACAAACTATTGGGAGCAATTTCAGAAATAAACTGACTTGGTTTGGTACATAAAAATGTGGAAACTAAGCTGGGTGCAGAGATGCATGCCTGAAATCTCTACAGTCTGAGAGGCTGAGAAGGAGGGTTGCAAGTTCATGCCCAGCCTGGGCAACTTGTAACTTACTGAAGCCTTTGCTCAAAAGAAAAAAAATCAAAAAAGTGGTGCAGGTATAGCTCACTGCAAACGTTCCAGATTCAATCTCCATTTCAGAGAGAAAAAGGGCAGAAAAGAGAGAGTGAGAGAGAAGAGCAGCCTCTAATGTATCTCTTACCAATTGTTCCAGCTACCTAGAGGCTGAGGAGAGGACCAGGAGTTTAAGACCAGCCTGGGAAGCCTGGTGAGACCCAGTCTCAAAGCAAAAGAAGATGCAAAGAATGTGTGAACTGGATTGTATCTAGATGTTCTCCTGTGCTCATGGTGGGGCCTTCAGAGGTGGCTGGATCTAGGGTGTGTGATAATCAAATTAGTTTACTAATTGGCTCAGTCTAGTTCTGGGAGTGGAGAATGGGAAGCCCCACCTGGCTGTAGGTGGCACCAAACCATAGGCCTCCAGCCTGCCTTGAATATGAAGTGCAAATGGAAGGCATGTCCATTGCTTCCTGTCCGCCCTGTTGTGGTCCATCTCTTTTCTGTGATGCCCCTTGCTGTTCCACCCTGCCTAAGAGCTGACCAACTATGGACTAAAACCTCTACAAACTGTGAGCTGAAATGCACCTGTCCTTTAACTTGGGGATGTCAGATATTTTGTCCCCACCATGAGAAAACTAAGTAAAAATAATAGAAATAAAAATAATGTGACTTACAGTGAGCAGATAAACAAACAAAATGTTGAGGTCTTAGGAAAGTACACACCATGCTTTTGACATCAGGAATGATGTAATTCCAACATCACCACAATAAGGAAAGAAGTAGTGCACGGTAGGCAAGAGTGAGGGCATGCTCAATGCAGGCAAGGGAATGAGGTGGCACAAGAGGGATCCTGAGGCACTGAAGATCAGCTGTGTGCACTCACTTATGGGGTGCTGACAAGCTCTCCTGAGACTCCCCAAATCCTCACCATGTGCCAGGCCCAGTGCTGAGCACTTTGGAGGCAGGACCCTTCCTAAGCCTGTAGCTGCACATGTGACAGGAAGGTGAACACTGCAAAGACTGCTCTTCCCAACTGGCAGAGTGGTACAAAGGACAGGATGTACATTCAACCTCTACATGCTGAAAGACCACTTAGGGATGTGCAGAAATACAGCGTTAGCTGTCAACCACGCTGTGCTCTCTCCATACAGAAGGCTCATTTGTCACGGACCAGCAGTTTGGCAATTGTCTTTCCTCATCATTTAGGGCTGCATGGTGGTGGGAAGTCATGTTAGATTCTAAAAAGAATCAAGATGAGACATGTGCAGGCATCAAACCTCAAGCTGAGTACACCACCACGTAATGGCAAAAACCAAAAAGCAAAAAGCGAACTGCCAAGCACATGCGTCCTGTGCCCCTTCAGACTCACCAGTGGGAAATGATCACTGAAGAGGTAATAAATCTTCCTGGGGAGGAACAGTGAAACGTGTCCCGTCTGACAACTAGGGAGACTCTTCCAAACTCTGTTGCTTGACTCCTCACTTAATGAAATAATATGTAGATAAGCATTCATAGCACTCAGTAAATGTTCTGAGTTTGTTTCTCTAGAACATATGGGACAGAGTGCACTTCGCGCTTCAGTCACATGGCTACCATGATGAAAGCGTGATGGGCGTGAACGTTTCCACTGACTAAAGAAGCACATGGGGATTGAGTGCTCTGGGGAACGTCCCTGGGCGCGGGTCTCCAGGCTGGCCAATCACTGGCCCTGACCAACAGCACTCATTCTTGGGAACCTGTTTTTCTTCTTCCAGGATACAAAGTCTGACGATTTCTCTCCTGAATAGATGAAACACAGACGTGTCCTTGTTTTTGCAGGCAGGAAACCCTCAGGACTGTGTTATCCTTTGGGAGAATAGGAGACATAATCTCAAATGAGCCTCTCTACCTGTACTGAGCCCAGGCAGACAGACAGGATGCTCCATGAGCTGCTCCCACCCACACAGCCTCACCTGTGCTCACATTCAGTCACAGGGAATGAGGAGGTGCCATGGCCAGCCGTATGGAAGTGACAGTTGCCTCATGAAACTTAAAAACTCCAAGTGCTTTTTCTGGAACGTGCACAGTAGGTGCTGACAGCCAGCTTCCACCTGTAAGAAAGCAGCTATCAGGCTGATGACTGTATCCACTACTTTTTACTGCTGGGATTAACACCCATAATTTAAAGGAGGAAAGACTTGCTTTAGCTCACAGATTGTAGAGTTTTCAGCCCATAGTCTGCTGGTTCTCAGGCAGAGGGATTGGCAGAGGAGAAACCACATGGCATGTCAGGCAAGAGACAGTGCAGGATATTCAAGGGAAAGGAGGGAGCATTATGTCCAGGTTATGCCAACAAGGACCCACTTCCCTTCCAACATCACACTCAGCTATAAACCATCAGTGGACTCATCCAGTATCATACACCCATCATCTAAGCCTTCCCCAAAGCCCCGCCTATGAGTACACAAGACTTTGGGAAGACATCCAGATGTGATCCCCAACAGTGACCCTAGAAAAAATGCCACAGCACTTTAAGTCTCAAACTGGAGAGGCAGAAAGTCCAGCTAGCTGCTTCCAGAAGTTCCTGTGCCGCTACATGTTCTAAGTGCTTCTGATTCCCTGTCCAACATCCAGCTCTACACTCCTCTAAGAGGGTAGCTGGACAGTAGCTAGGCGTCTCTGGCTCTTGCAGGGTTCAGGGCACGCCTGGTTGGTCATGGATGAGACCAATACAGAGGGCTGTAATGGAAACTGAATTATGCCAATGATTCTCAAGCGAATTCAGACTGCAGCTCCATGGGCACCACTGAACTGTGCCTCTGGGGAGGGAGGGCACACAGGCCTGGCCAGATTGGAAGAGGACCGAATCCTGCCCCGTGGCTTTCATCCTGAGCACAGCCAGCCCAGCACTGTGGTGCTAATCTGGAGCCACATGCTAGTGAAAGGGCAATGTCTCCTCCTCTGTCCCTGACTAGGTCCCCCTGACCATCCCTGCTGACCCCAGACCCTCCTGCTCCGGCTCATGAGCACAGCCTCACTTTCTGCAGTAACTTCCCACCTCCAGCACCAGTCAGGGTTCCCATGAGTCTTCACCATCCAAACTTTCTCACTGATGTCTTCAAGTCTGCCCTCCCCCTAAACATCCTGTTCTCCATCTGCCGACAGACACTCACCCACCCTTTGTCTCTGCTCCCAGAATTTTTTTTTTTTTTTTTTTGAGACAAGGTCTTACTTTGCAGTTCAGGCTTGCTCTGAGCTCACTGTGGAGCCCAAGCAAGCCTAGAACTCCCAGCAATCCTCCTGCCCCTGCCTCCTGAGTGCTGGGATTACAGGTGTGAGCCACCATACCCAGCACTGTGGTATGTGGTTCTGACTGCTGGTGGGTGTGAGTCTCTACACTCGCTTTGAGGTATGTGGTTACTGGGGATTGAACTCTGGACCTTGCATTTGCAAGGCAGGCTCTGGAACCACTGAGCTAAGTCCCCGGCCCCCTCAGGAGCTTCTGATTGATTCCTCCCCAGACTCCTCATTCATCTCTCATATGCTGAATCAGACTTTGATTGAGCACCTTGGCCCACAGCCGTCTGAAATTTAAGCTCTCTTAACTTCCTCTCCTTGAGCCCCTGGGTCAATTCTTTCACTAGTCCATCTTCTGTTCTACTTCAAAGTTACAACTCTCAAATTTAAACTTAATCTTTTTATTCTAAAGCAAAAATATTTGCTAGTTCCTATGGATTTAGAAGTATGTAGATCATGTAACAACTAGAATGCACAGCGTAGTGTCCATGGCCCTACCTACACAGCATCCTACCTCTGTGATGTTACTTTTAGATCCCTGTGTCCCAACAGCTACCACTGTGAATAACTCTGGGGACAGAGCCCATTTCTAGAAACTGGTGTTCAGGAGGCCTCCGGCTGAGAGAGGAGCTGGGGTGCATCACCTTCTGGCCATCTCCCCACAAAGCAGAGAGTTTCTTATCCTTTTACTGACCCCAAATCTTGAAGCTGTCTGGCATTGTTTTGCTTGCTTCACACAAATGGTATCATGCTGTGTATGTTTCCATGAATCTATTGCTCTTTTAATATTGCAATGATATGTGTATTTCATTTGTATTTGTTGCTCTGTAGAGTTCCATTGTGTGATTATACTATACTTTTCCTATCCTGTTGATGAAACTTACACTTTTTCTAATTTTTTTTTCTTCTCATATTTAATAGCACTTTCAGCATTTTTATGCTACCTCCCCAAGTATTTAAATGTGCTGCCTTGTAGGATGGGTAGGGCTATGGGAAAAAATGAGAAATAAGTTGTGTCATGTACTGGTACAAACTCTCATTGTTGAGTGTAATCATGATGTGTATATGTAATGTACTAATAAAGATTTAATAAGAAAAAAAATGTGCTGCCTTGTAAGAGTGGAGTTGCTAAGGGGTTTAATGATCCTCTGCATTACTGCAATAATGTACAATCTTCCCACTGTGCCTGGGATCTCCTTGGACTCTATCTTTTCCATGCTCATCACCATCAGGCATCCTGACTTTTGCTAACCTGTAGGTGTTTTAGATTTTTCTAATTCCTAGTGGGATTGAATGTCTCTTCATTTGCCTTCACAGAGATCTGCCTATTCAAAAACATTTACATATATTTTATAAACTCTTGCAAAATTCTTCATACATTCTAGATACTAGTATTTTACCAGATAAATGCAGCATGTGAACATTATGTCATATGTGAACTGACATGAACTTCATTGGATTAAGAAACACCTGGCAGGGCTAAGGACTTAGCTCAGTGGTTCCAGTGCCTGCCTTGCAAGTGCAAGGACCTAGGTTCGATCCCCAGTAACCACATACAACAATGCCAGGCATGGAGATTCATGCCCACTAGCAATCAGAATCACATACCACAGTGCCAGGTGTAATGGCTCACGCCTGTAATCCCAGCACTTGGGAGACAGAGGCAGGAGGATTGCAGTGAGTTCAAGGCTGAGCTCAGGGCCAGGCTGAATTACAAAAGTGAGACCCTCTCTCAAAAAAAAAAAAAAAAAAGAAAGAAAAGAAACACCTAGCAGGTTAGTATAGCATGACCTTGGGTGTGCCTGCATGGGTCACAGGGCTGTGACTTTGTGGGCTATCTTAGTTAATTTTCTCCTTATTACTACAAATACTGGAAAACTATAAGTGAAAGGAGAAAAGGTTATTTTAGCTCACAGCTCACTGAGGTTTCAGTTCATAGTCATCTGGTCCCAAAGCAGAGCAGCAAGGCAGAGGGGTGTCTCAGAAGGAAGATAGTCCATAGCGGAGCAGGCAGGAGGCACTGAAGTCTGCCTTCCACGTTTCCCTTTGTATTTCATGTAAGCTACAAGCCCATTGGCTGGTGCCACCGACACCCAGGGTGGGGCCTCCACTATTCATGCCCAGAACTATGCTAAACCAATTTAGTTATTACACACTCTTCATCCATAGTCACATACCCTAGGCCCAACCTCTTCTGGAGGTGCCACCTATTAGCACATGAGGCTTTAGGGAGACACCCAGATACAGCCATAACAGGTATAATATATGGCTGTTTGCCGTCTCCTCTGCTCTGTTCCCATGAACTGAGCTAGTCTGCTCCTCCTGCACACTGAAATTCTTGCCTTGGAGCCAGCTAACCATGGACTAAATTCTTTACAATTGTGAACCAAATTAAACCTTTCCTCCTTCAAGCTCTGAGTGTTCAGTGTTGTGTCTGAGCCACAAGAAAACTACATGGCATAAAAGTCTCTACTTTGTGGCCTATTTCACTTCACCTTGTCTTGTAATTTTGGGGATCATGTTATTTTATGCATCACCCTCTGCCCCTGAGCAAATATGAAGTTTCTCTTTCAGACATCAGATCCTCTTCCCAGCTTTCTGAAGGCACCCGTCCTCTCTCCTCTGGGGCCTCTCTGCTGGGAGGTGGAACAAATGTACCTCCTGCCCCCAGCCCTTGGTCTCACTTATGCAATCCAAGCCCAGTCCCTGACCTACAGGCCTTGGCCTACCAAAGCTGTCCCGTGTATCTCTGTCATGTTGATAATATCTCTGCATTGCACTTCTTGTCTGGTTGTGATCTGAGTGTGTTTCCTCCACAAGATTATGGACTTTTAGATCCCTTTCTTCAGATGTGGAGGTTGTAGGGAGTACGAGGAAGCTATAGCAGGTGGGAGATGTTCTGGGGCCTGTTTGAAGTGAGAACCAGGTGCCAAAGCCTGCCCTTCCTGCCTCCTGGGCGGCCTGGGGAGTAATGAAAACACATTTTCAAGGATCCATCATGCAGGAGGGGTCTGCGGAGTGGACAAGCTGCGTCAAAGACATGAAGTATGGAGGAGACACAGAGGGCAGAGCGGGGGAAGAGTTCATGCCCAGGTGTGACCTAGTGACCTCCCTCAGCATGTGGCTTCACTTGGGAGCGTCCTCAATGATGTACCTAGATGCCTAGCACTTGTCAGTGTTTAAAATTGGCTCAGACCGGGCTGGGGATTTAGCTCAGTGGTTCCAATGCGTGTATTGCAAGCGCAAGGGCGATCCCTGGTAACCACATGCAATACTGGGCATGGAGACTCACGCCCAGCAGCAATCAATACTACACACCACAGTGCCGGGCCTGGTGGCTCACGCCTGTAATCCCAGCACTCGGGAGGCAGAGGCAGGAGGATTGCTGTGATGTGAGTTGCAGGCCAGAGCTCAGGGCCAGCCTGAACTACGAAGTAAGACCCAATCTAAAAAAAAAAAAAAAAAAAAAATTGGCTCAGAAGCGCTGTGCAGGCTAATCCTGTAGGAGCACAGCCTCTGCACCTCTGTGGGCTAGAACGGGGGATGCTGGGGCATGCACACCACACACACACACACACACACACACACACGCACACACACACACACGCGCGCCCGCGCCCGCTCGCGGAGTGACACATTAGATGAGTGGCTGCACAGAAAAGAGCCAGAGGCAGTGGCGGGATGATGGGATGGTGCCACCTAGTGGAGATTGGAGACAGTCACCATTACTTATGCAAGCCCAAATGCATGCTTAGAATGACAATAGGCAATTTATTGAGCGTTCACTTTTTTTTTAATTGATAGACTTTTAAAAATAGTTTTACGTTCTCAGAAAATTGAACATCTAGTAAGAGAGTTCCCCTATGACCTCCATCCGCACCTACCCCCAGTACACACACGCTTTTACCTTTCCTCTGCCTAAGACAAAGGCTCCATGGACTGTTTCTACAGAGACACTGAAGGGGTCTCTGGAGTCCGGGAGCCAGAGTGCTGGGGGTTTTGTGATAAGAAACTTAGCTTTCCAGAGGAATGGGCTATTGATTTACTTAAAGTAAGTGTGAACGTTCTCCCTAGTTTGATACCTCCACAATTGTATGATTTTTGCAGTTTAGCTTTGAGCCACAAGAAAACTCTACCTAGAAAACTCTGCCAATTGTATTAGACATTCAGCCCTAAGAGAAAGGAAATGAAAGTTTTTGCTTTCTTTCAACTGAGATCTGAAGGAAACAGGTCTCAGATAGAACTCAGAATCCCTTTCAGAGCCCCATGACAGCAGGTGTGAGGGACGGGTGTCCATGAACAGGTAAGGGAAGTAAGTCCAAATAAAACAAGACAAGAAATCCCTGTGAA
This sequence comes from Petromus typicus, assembly GCA_004026965.1. Lineage (NCBI taxonomy): Eukaryota > Metazoa > Chordata > Mammalia > Rodentia > Petromuridae > Petromus > Petromus typicus. The sequence continues at coordinate 18,142 of PVIR01020357.1, forward strand.
AACTGCTGGTTCTAAGACTGCAGGTGAAAGCCAGGCTTTCACTAAAATTCCACCATGCTCACTCATCGTGACTCCAACTCATCATGACTCCTCCTCATCGTGACTCCACCTCAGCCAAAAGCAGGCCTGCTCCTTCAGTCAGTCTACAGTGACTGCCTCTGTACATGCTTCAGCCAGTCCACGACTGTCCCCACTTGTATGTCTACACCCTCTATCACTTACTATATAAATGACTGTATTTTGCATTAAACGAGGAACAGTTCTCGAAATTCTCCTGCAGTCTGCGTGGTGACTCTGCACACTCATTCTGCTAGTCTCAGTTTCCATGAACCCCTAAAAGCACAACAACATAAGACAATAATTACCATTATTTAGGGTGAGTCATACCAACAGTCCAAGGTTAGCCTAGGAACCTGAGTCAGGGTGACAGAGTCCTGCCAGTTCTGAGTATATTCTTTTTTCAAATTTATTGTGTTTATTGGTACACTTTATGTGGCACTTATCACCACATTCATCACTTACACCTGTACATAATATATCTTGAGTCTTATTTTTCCCATTCCTGTACTTCTTTTTCCATTCCTTCCCCCATAAACTCGTTCTGTTTCCATTTTTTCCTTCTTACTTCAAATTTTCCCTTCTTTCCTTTGACCCCCCCCATTCCTTTTCCCATTTGAACATTTTCTTCCTATTTCACATATTATATATTTTGGTCCTTGTGTACAATTTCATTTTCTCACACTAGAGAAACAATTTTAGATTTACCCATGTGTGTCTTATTTATTGCATTTCTGAGTATGGCCTCCAAGTGCATCCATTTAGTTATGAATGTCTTAAGTCTATCATTCTTATGGCTGAATAGTGCTCCATTGTATAAGAACACTGTATCTTTATGCAAAGGTATATTCTTATCCTTGCCTCCATCCTTCTATCTCTTCCCTTCTGCCATGAGTTGAGCAGCTTTCTTCCCTGTATCTTTCTGCCATGTTTTTTGCTTTCTGCCATGAGTCTGCTGGCTATCAATGGAATTTTCTTATATCATGAGCCAAGAAAAACCTTTTCCTCTTCAAGTTGCAAACGTTGGGTATTTTGTCCCAGGGAAGGGGAAGGCTGACTAATTAGACAGTCATTCACCAGCATTCCTTTATCTGTTCTGTACAGAACAGAGGCAGGTGATTTGAGCAAGGAGGTGATACAATCCACTGGGTCTGCTGCATCCTCTCTTCCACAGGGATCTTGAGCTTGTGCAGCTGTTTCAGAGATGTAGTATTGCTACAGATGAGAACTAGAAGGGGAAAGGCTGGGTTTTTTTTTTTTTTCTTTTCTAGTTTTTTTGAGACAGGGTCTCACTTTGTAGTTCAAGCTGGTTCTGAGCTCATCCTTGAACTCAGCAATCCTCCTGCCTCTGCTTCCCAAGTGCTGGGATTACAGGCATGAGCCACAGCACCTGGCACGGTGGTATGTGGTAATGAATGAATGGTTACCAGGGATCAAACCTGGGACCTTGAGTTTGCAAGGCAGGCGGAGGATCCCCTGAGCTAAATCCCTGGCCCAAGGCTGGTTTTAAATGGCTGTGACTTCTCTGGCAGGCAGTTGATATGAGGGTTTGCCAGTCACTTAGTGTATGTGTACCAGTCATACCATCCAAGAGCCAAAGCAACAATCATTTACCTTCCATCCCTTGCTAGGTTACATCCTGAATGGTTGCAAATGCATGAAAGTGAAGTTTGTCCCTGAGGTAGGAGTAGTTCCCATAGAAACATGTAGGGACCCTCTCAGTGGCTACAAAGAGGCTGGAGTAAGAAGTGTGGCCAAGAGAACATTACAGTAGTTTCCAAGAAGCATCCTTGAAGAAGTACTTTAGGACCATAGAAAACATATTAGCACCAAGGTCCTATGACTCAAAGTTCTCATCTCCACCTTGGGGACCTCCGTGGACCCCTTCCAGGGATGAGCACTGGTAACGAAATTTAAAAACAGGAAGAGAAAAAAGGAAGAGGAAGGTAGAACAGGTCTGGTGGGACAGGAATCTGGCCAAACTGGGCTATGTTAGGAGCCAGGGGCCTAGGCTAGAGTCAAAGGCTTTAGGTTGTGATGAGGAAGGTTTGGGGTGAAAGCAAGCTGGTATGAAGAAGCAGGGAGAAGCAGAGCTCTGGTGATGGGGAGGCTCAGAGCTTAAAAACATGTTGGAATGTGGTAGTTACAGACTCAAAAGGCAAGATGCAGAGGGTAGGGGAAACCCAGGAATTATCAGAACGGGAGGGACGCTGCCTCCTGTTGTGCTACTCTCCTGGTTAGAAATTTCTTGTATGACTTGTTCCATGGCAGAAGTTAATGCTAGAACTTTGCCAACCTGAACTACCACAGAGGTGGAGGAGCATGGAGGCTGAGGAATTGGGTAAATCCTGTCCATAAGATGTGCCTTTGTTCAGCTTCTCTGGAGAATCAGTACAAAATGTATGGCAGGCAGAGATTTATAAGGCAGACTTGTAAGATAAGAGCCAGAAGATGCACAATAGCCAGTTCAGGATCAGAAGAAGAGGTCAAAGATCAAAGGTCAGAGGCCTAGACTGTGTGGTGCAGATTGCTTTGGGAAGCTAGCTAGAAACCAATGTGCAAAGGCAATGGTGAAGACCAGACCTCTTCTAAAACAAGGGAAACACTCCTTTTTTCCATTGTATGCTGCTCAGGGTATAAACCTATTGGTTGTTGCCACCCACATTTACGGTGGGTCTTTCCTCCTCCATCTCCCCAGTCCACAAACACACCCAGAATTTACTGTTTGGCTAAATGATTCTTACTCAGCCAAGTTGACATACCACAATTACTGATCACAAGAGGCTTACTGTCAATTATTGATACTTTATTTTCACTGAATAAAGCTTGTATGTCACACTCATGTTTCGGTGAATTGTAGTCACCTGAAAGGATCTCAAAGTCAAGATAAACAAAAAGCTGATCACAACAAAAGAAAGGCCTCAAGGCATCTAACAGCCATTGCCTTGAAATTCAGGCTTCTTACCCTACAAGAGGTAAAGTATTTACCTTCAGTCACACATATTCCCTGTAGCTATCATGCAAAGACAGAAGCAACAGGGCAGACAGAGAAGTAACTATCAGTGTCAACCCAAAGTTGAGAGCAGGCTGGAGGAGTCAGGCCTGGGGGAGGGTGACTTGGGGCCACTGAGTAGTGGTGGGTCTCAGAGGTGCTGGGGAGGTGGATACCTGAGGGGATTCAACTCTCACAACAGGTTTAGTTTACCATCTGTGCATGACCTAGATACTTACCAGCTCTGTATGACCTTCGGCAATTTTTTTGACAGCCGCACCAAGATGATCTCTTCAGTTGTGAGATCGAAGTTTACTCTCTCTACCTTGTGTGACTACAGTGATGTAGGAGATGCTCAGCACAGCCTGAGTGTAGGGGCAGACAGTGTCCCCTGCTCTGATGAGGCCACCCTCCTCCAGGCACATCCCCGGCCTGTGGGTCCTCTCGGAGACCTACACGTGTTTGAGTGCATGAGCTCGCCCCAAGAGCGCCAACTGACTCTAGTGCATTACCTCTCAGCACAGTCCCCAGAACCAGCCTGCACACTTTGAGAGGAAGTGCCTATGTCTAAAGTGAATCAGCACAAACACAGGGGCAGTGCTGGACAATGAGCTAAGAGAACTCGAGGAGGCTGGAGGCATAGCTTAGTACTAGAACATTTTGTCAAAATAAATAAATAAATAATAATAATAATAATAATAAAAAGCAAGTCACCTAGAAGAATCTGAACCCAAACTACTGAAACAACCATGCCCCCTCTCCCAGCTCAACTTGTTTCTACTTTATGTTAGCTAATAACAATGGAATATAGACAAAACAGACAAGTGCTTACCCGCACCAGAAAGAAAGGTTGTTTTGTTAAGAAGATGAAGTTCACATCTATTTTATTTTATTATTTTATTTTATTTTTGAGACAAGGTCTCACTTTTGTAGTTCAGGCAGGCCCAGAGCTCAGCCTTGAACTCACAGCAATCCTCCTGAGCCCAGTGTTGTTGTATGTGGTTTCCGGGGATCAAACCTGAGTCCGTTCACTTGCAAGGAACTACTGAGCTAAATCCCCGGCCAGACATCTATTTTACTTTAATTACATTTGAAAAGAAAACAGTGACTACAGGAGGCTGTATGACATCTAACTGAAATTTAGGGGCCAAGGGTTACCTCTGGATGAGGACTTCTCCTTTTGAGGGACAGTGCCAGGCTGTGTCACTGTGACTCACAGCCACTGAGAGGAGTGGGGCAGAGAAACACATGGGGCGGGGACACAAAGCCCTAATTAGAAGTCAGAAGAGCAGTCGCTCCACATTCCAAGCATCGATTTTTCACTCTAGCTGCTCGCTTGACTGTGCAGCATGCCCTGTAGGGAAAGGGTAGAAAGATTCATTTGTATGAAATATTTATTTACTTCTTATTAATTTAGTATTACTGGAAAACATTTATATCCAAAAAGATGTAAACAAATAGGGAGGTAAATAAATTAACTTAAAACAAAAACTTCTAAATGCCACCCGCAGTACCAGTTTTCCATTATACCATCTTGGCAGATCGGCAGGTGGATGTGCAGACAGACAGGATGGGAAGAAAGGCTACATGTGAAGACTGGATCACAGATATTTAAAAATTTACCACCTGTTAGGTATTTTTCCCAGTTCCAAAGATAGCAACACTGTCTTATTTTCATAATCAGAAAATCATGATAAATAGAACTTGTAGTTACATGTCCTTCCTGTGACCATATCTTTTTTGTGTGGACAGTAAATGACATTTGAGAGTGACCCATTGGTGCTGTGAAGGACTCTGATCATTCTGTCGCATCAGTGGGGGCTCTGTGGCCCTGAGAGCACTGACAGACAGGACAATGAGTCTTTCCCTCAGTATCAGAAACTAAAGCATCAAGATGTGTTCGCAATTTCTGTCTCCAATTTTTCACATGCTATTATACCCTGCAAAGAAAGTTGAGATGAAAAATGTTTAACGAAGAAGCAAAGATGGACCGGGGAGTTAGTTCAGTGGTTCCAGAGCCTGTTTTGCAAGCGCAAAGACCCGGGTTCAATCCCCGGTAACCACATACCATACTGGGCATGGAAACTCACGCCCAGCAGCAATCAGTACCACATACCACAGTGCCAGGCGTGGTGTCTCACACCTGTAATCCCAGCACTCAGTAGTCAGAGGCAAGAGGATTGCTGTGATGTGAGTTTGAGTATGAGCGCAGGGCCAGCCTGAACTACAAAGTGAGACCCTGTCTCAAAAAAAAAAAAAAAAAAAAAGAAAGAATCAAGGATGAATAATATGAATGATGTCATTGCTCATTCTGGATGGGTTTTTCTTATTTTTTGACTAACCAGGCATCCTATAGTGACTACGTTTTCAAAAGCATTTACTGACACTAGCTTTCTGATAGGTTAGGTCAGTTGTTCAAGAACCCAATTGGATCCATTTGAATGTTCCTTTTTTCCTCCTGCTAGGAACAAGAGGCCTCTTTGCTTTGGAAATCTTCCTCTGTGGCCGAGTGGCTACAGAGCAATCAAGTTATTTCCTGCGACATTACCAGCTGCCAAAAAACACACCAGTAATTTTTTCTCAGTGGCACTGAGATCTTGGTTCTTAGAAATAATTTCACCTTAGAGAAAGAAAATCAGATTACTGTGCTTTGCATATATCCCCAAGACTTATTCCCAGACGATCTCTCTACAAATGATGATACAAAGATACTGCATTATTCTGCTCAGACTTCTAGGACAAAATGCTATAGATGATGGGACTTAGACAAGAGGCATTCATTTCCCTAGAGTTCTGCAGGGTGGAAGCTCTAGGTCAAGGAAGTTTTCTCCAAGACTTCTTCTCTTGACCTTGGCCACCATCTTGCTGTGTGAGCTGCTGTCCTCTTCAGTTGTGAGAGGGTGTGGAAGAGGTAGTGTGGAAGACTCCTCTGACATCTCTTTTTATAAGATCACAGTACCACAGTGAGAGTTCATCTTTAAGACTTTACCTAACTTTAATTACCAACACATAGGGCAGTCATGGTGAAACTTTTAGAGCTTCCAATGATACAAACAGCCCGCTGTGGCACATGATTTACCATTTCTTATGCAGAGTCACATGATTTGCCATTTCCCACGCAGAGTTTTAGAGCTGCAGCATTTGAATCCTGGGGGACATAACATCCAGTCCTGAGTAAGGCAAGCTTCTTCCCAAAGACCACACACCTGTCTGTGGCCCAACGCCCTGCTCTCCATCTTCAAAACCACTATTTCTCTGGCCATTCTTTTGGAGTCATGTCTCACTTTGACCGTATCTGGGAAGGATTCTCTGCTTTATAGAATATGTGTGATTCACTTGCAAAAACAAAGTCTTTAACCTAAACACATCAGTAAAATCCCCTTTGCCATGAAAGAAGACACAGTGATAGGGTCTGGGGAGTGGGGGATGGACATCCTCCAGGTTTATTCTGCTATCATGTACGCTAATGAAGGAAATTGGATCTTTTCTTGTTCTAACATCACTATACATTCTTCTTTATTTTTTATTGAATTTTACATATTTTTATTTCTATAACTACTATTATTTCAATAATAACAAGAGTTTTTTTTTTTAAGCCCCACTGAAAAGCCACCTTAGTCTGTTTGTGCTGCTATGATAAATCACCTGAATCTGGTAATACATTGAGAACAAAAATTTATTTCTCATAGTTCTGGGGCTTGGATTTCCAAGATCAAAGTCTTGCTGTCTGGAGCAGGCTGTTCTGTTTCCAAGGTGGCCCTTCTTGCTCTAGCCTTCTAACACAGACTCACATCAGCACCTCTCCAGGGAGCTTCCAGGCTGTCCTCTCCAACTGGCATTGGATGCTTGATCCCTTTTGTTGTGTGGCATCCAGCTCCTTAGACTGAGCTCGCCTGATCCTGTGTCTCTCCATCATACAGACAGAGTTATGGAGTCTTTCTCCTCTGATTCTGTAAACCTATCTAATTCATGCTGTTGCTTAATTATACTGGTTTTTTTTTTTTTTCTGTCACTTCGGATCCTTTGCCATGTCACCCTGCCTTGGAGCCAGCCAACTATCGACTGAAACTGCTAAAAGCTATGAGCTACAACTAGTTCACCTTCCCATAAGGGTAATAGCAAACTAAGGGAAAATACAGACTTCTAACTTTGTTTGGCCAACTTGTAGAGGTTGGTATTTTGTCTCAGCAACGTGAAAAGTATTAAGACTCTGATATATTCAGTATAATGTTTAAACTATTTTTAATTGCCATTTCTTAAAAAAACCCCATCCTGACAAAGGTTTAATCACACATGTGCACCAATGCACATTTTCTCCAGGGGGTAAATAACAAGTACAAAAACATAATCTGTCTGAGTCTCAGTTGGTCTTTATAAATAAGCCTGACTCACGCCATAGAGGGTGATACCCACTTATTTGTACACTCCTAAAATCTTTGCTAAAACTAAACATTACCACTGAGCTATGAGGAGGTGCTTTCTGCCATTTTGTATAGCTAGGAACAGTTGATTTTTCTGTGTTTTTCTTTCTTTCTTTCTTTCTTTCTTTTTTGGTTTTTTTTTTGGTTTTTTTTTTTGTTTTGAGACATGGTCTCGTTTTGTAGCTCAGGCTGGTCCTGAACTCAGCCTTGAACTCAGCAATCCTCCTGTCTCTGCCTCCCAGGTGCTGGGATTACAGGCATGAGCCGCCACATCCGACATTGTATGTGTTACTGATTGCTGGTGGGCATGAGTCACCACACCCAGCGTTGTTTTATGTGGTTACCAGGGAATGAACCCAGGACCTTGTGTTTGCAAGGCAGACATCAGAAACATTGAGCTAAATCCCTTGTTATTCTTTAGAGTCTTGTGAGATCTAACCTTTCCTATAGCTTTTCCTTTTGGCCATACTTTTTAGGTTCTCAATCCTTTTTTTCCCTTGGAACAGGATGATGATGTCTACATGTTAGTCATTAGAAATACTGCTAAAATGATGACCAACTTGCTGCAAATATATTGTCAACTCTGATTAAAAATTTGACAGAAAAATTTCAACCCTTGACCTTACACTTACTCATCTTTGAATGAAATGAAATTTGCTCTTGAAATTCATTAGAGAAGTGCTTGTGTTTCCCAGAATCTCCCTGGCACCAGAGGGCAGCTGGAGGAACCACAAGCAGAGGACGTGTCTCTGGACAAGTGCTCCCTGCTCTCTACCCCTCTGCTCTACCTCTGTCTTCCCCATTGTACAAAGAGCATTAAGACTTTGCAGGGATTAACAAGCCTCACATTATACTTTAAGAATTATTTGACATTTCAATTGCCCTGAAGTGTGAAAGAGTTCTACTGTGTACCGATTGAAATTCATCATGAGTTCTTGTAATGTCCTGGTAAGAAGGCTGTTTTTCATTTTCCTCTATATATCACAAGCCATTTCCTTTGAGGTTGGAAGATAGTGCTTCAGTTTTACATCCAGAAAAGAAGAATTTATGCTTGGTAATCAAATCATTGAATCATTAATCCTCCTTAAATTGTACTTAGTGCCTATATAAAGAGTTTTCAAAGGTTTCTTTTCCCACACATTATGTAATGAGAGTCTACATTTTGTAATAATCCCAAAGAAGCTAAATGCAAAGAGGATGGATGGGCAGAGTGAACACAGTACAGAAAGGGAAAGAAAGGAACATTTACAAGCATAAGCAAAATATCCTGCCCTCCTTAGAGGTCAGCAGTATGATCGTTTTAAAAGAGGAAGTCATAAATTTTCATTTTCACCCCATTTATTTTATAACTTCCTGTTGAAAAGCTATCTGGCTAAAGCACAGCATTTTTTCAAATGAAATAAAAATACATTTATAAATAGAGAATTTAAATGGCTGATGACACGAAGAAGTGAACTTCATTCTTAAAAAGCCCTACACCGAAATGTGTGGGCAGGCTGCGAAGGTGACTTCCTACCTTGACTTTTTTCTTGTCTACTTTGTGCCACATACACTCTCTATTTTACTCTTTTTGCTTGTTTGGACCAAGTCATTGGGCAAGAATCTATGAAAATATTGGTTTCCCATCACGTGAACTAATCTTTGTTCCCTAAAGTAAGATCAGCACGGTGATGAGGTGAGGAACACTGAGGAGGACTTTGTATATCAGGTACAGAACACCTGGACACCCTGCCAGACCAACAGAGTGGTGTGTAGCCAGAGGGAGTTCCTGTGAGCCACCCAGGATCTTTATCTCTGATTTCAGGGCCCATGGATGGGTAGATGGTCTCCTGGATACAAAACTGAAAGGACAAGGCTCAGAACACCACCAGAGATTCCAGACAACATCATTCTCATTTAATAGAGGTATTATTTTGCTGACTTTGCAGCTTTAGGATAAGCATCTCTAAGAATGCATGACCATATGCAAAAGTCAGGTTTTGCTGGGACACACGGACTTCAGCACTGTCCTGGCTCCAGATGTTTTAGTACATTTGTATACTTAATCTTCTAAGCAATCTTAAGTATTAAATTAGACTGAGAAGGTCAGGAACAGCCCATTCCTTGCCTGTTTCTCCTGCTTTTATGAGATCCTTAGATCTTGCATACAGCTTCTCTGGAAACAGAATAAACAGCTGTTTGTTTGGATTTAGTGAATCTCTAGCATTTAGCTGCTATTGCACTGTGAGCGTGTGTGGTCTTATGGCATTTTCTTTGTGTTTCTGGTTCACACTGTGCCCACTCAGTCCCAGTTGCCAACCACTTCGGAGGCTTTGTTCTGTGGATCCCCACACAACACAGGACAAGCCTCCCATAAAACTTATAACAAAGTCTGTACTGGTGTGTCCCTAAATGGTCGAAAGTCACTGAGTGGACCACAGACACTACTGGCAAGTGCATGTTTGACACAAGAACAACAGGAAAATGAAGACCAAGGAGAGAATCACCCATCAAGGCCACCTGGAGTGTCTATGATTACTGTGATGACATAGACACTTTGGTTATGCCTTTGGATTTAAATCAGTTCACCTTCCCACAAGGTACTAGCAAACTAAGGGCGAATACAGACTCTTCACTGTTTGGCCTTTAGTAGCATCTCAGGTAGATGGTTAATATACAGATTCAAACAAAATGCAAAAAAATGTAAATATGCAATAATGATTCTATATTTCTTGTGAATTTTTAGAACTATGAACAACAATTCCATCTTCTTTTTAAGAGCAAATGTTGGAAGATATGGATCAGTGCCATAGAGAGAAAAAAAAAGCTACTTTACAGGCTCTCTGTACAAAACTCCACTCTGATCATCTCCTGGTCAGAGAAGAACACTGTTCCAGTCGTGATGCTCCATGCACAGACTCCGTCCCCATTGCTGGTTTTAATCTGCTCCTTCATCTCTCCTCACAGACAGTTGCCAGGCTCCATGAGGTGCCAGCCTGACCCAGATGCTGGGGATGAGATTACAACAGGCAGGCCCACCCTGCTGTCAAGGAGTTCAACTTTCAGGGGAAGGGGATGGAACAAGAGCAACCAACCAAACTAGTAAGAAAAATACTGTGTAGTGACAAGCACTGCACAAAAAAGTGAAAACAAAGTTATGTGTGTTAGCTGTTTATTGTTTAGGAAAGACATGTCTGAGGAGACAAGCTGAGATATGAATGAAATGATAGTTATTGTGAAAATGTGGGCAGAAGATTTAATATTTTTGAGATTAGTAAAATTATATGCTGCCAGGGGTAAGCTTAGTGGTACCTCACATGCCTGGTAAGTGCAAAGTCTCAAGTTTGGTCCCCAGTCCAAAAAAAAAAAAAAAAAAAAAAAGATATGCTGATTCAATAAAATTCCCATCAAAACGTCAATGACTTTATCTTCAGAAATGAAAAAACTGATCATAAGATTCATATGAAATTGCAGGAAACACCAACAGACCGAAAGAAGATTGAAAAAAAGTTAGAGGGTTCACATTTATTGATGTTAAAACTTACTAAAAAGTTCAGTGTGGTACTGGATTTAAGACAGACATATAGATTAATAACCATAATAGAATTAATTTATAGACTCATACAGCTATATGTAAATGATTTTCAGACTATTTCAGAATAGTCTGATCAATAAATAGTCCTGTATATCCACAGGTAGAAAAATTAACTTTGGTAGTTAGTTTATGATACATATAAAATTAACTCAAAACAGACCAGTGGTGTAACTAGTAGTCTATAAAATTCTGAGATGAAAACACCGGGATAAGTCTGCATGATCTTGGTTTAGATATAACACTGGTAACACAAATAATAGAAGAAAAAAGTACACAAATTAGGTTTGATTTAATAATTTAGTACTTCAAAGAACTTTATCAAGAAAATAAAAACATACAGAAGGCAAGAGAATATTTACAAATCATATATCTGATAAAAATATAGTATTTGAAATATATAAATGCTCATAACTCAACAAACAAAACACAAACAACTGGGCTGGGTTTTTAGCTCAGTGGTTCCATTGTCTGCCTGGCAAGCACCAGGTCTCGGTACCACATATTACAAAGCCAGGTGTGATAAGTCACGTCTGTAATCCTAGAACTCAGAAGGCAGAGGCAGGAAGATTGATGTGAGTTCCAGGCTAGCCTGGGCTACACAGTGAGTTCAGGTCATGCTCGACAGTGACTGCCAGGACAGAATAGTGAGTCTTGTTTGGGGAAGGTCTGCATGAGCGGTGCGGAGTGCGGTGTGTGTGGGGGGAGCTTTTTGGGGGGGTATAATTATTTTCTCTTCTTTCCCTAAAAGGCAGACTTTAAGAACCAATTATTTGTTCCGAAAATGGCCCGGGGCATTTGAAGTGTATAAAATGAGCCATAGTCACTTTAACTCCTGATCTGAGAGCTTTCCTGGTTGCCTCACTCTGCTCCCCGGATGACGGAGTCATCACATCGCTTTGTCTGCCGGCTCAGCAGTGATTCACACTTGTGTCATCCTGAAGCCACGATTACTTTACTCCTGATCTCAGTGTGATTCTTGGGAAGAAGAGCAAAGCCCCTGAAATATTGTCAGAAATAATACCATTGTCAGGGGTAATGGACTCTGTAAGTCATATTTCACATTTAGTACTTCTTTTGGTTCAGTCAAATGGGGAAAAAGTGAATTGGAGAAACTTCTGGATATTCCAGCTCTGGTTTCTAAGCAGAATGTCCCTTGTGGTGTTGTTTGTTACTTTATTTCTTCTGGTGTTTTATGTTGTGTAAATGAAGGCTAAAGTAAAAAAAATTGGAACATCACAACTCTGTGTTTAGGAGAAAGCCTGAATGTTTTGTTTCCTGTCTCTATCCTTTCTCCCATTTCTGTTTTCCTGTCTTTTACATTTTCTCCTTCTCTATATCTCATTATCCCCACAACTGTAGTCTGCATAGTAGAACATCAAAGGAGGATTCTGGTTAGATATGGGAGGAAGCATGTACAGGCCACTTCACCATTTTCCTGAAATCTTGCCAAAATAATCACAAAGAGAAGAGTTTACAACCTACAAACCCATCAAAATAAAAAATAAGAAAATTCCAGTACAATTTAGGAGGTGGACTGTTGATGGATAAGCACTTGTTGGCTTTGGAAGTGTCAGAGCTTAACCTCTCAGCTTGCTTCATGGGAAGTCAATGGAAGGACAGCTGATGATGATTCTCGAAGGACTTGGAGGCACCATCAACCTCCTACAGCACGGTAAAGTGTGAGTCTGAAAGTACGACTGGTCGTCAGAACATCTAGACCACCCCCATCCCCACACATATTCTGACAACTCTCCCAACCACGCACTGAGGACTGGAGAATCACTCTCTGGACAAACTGATCCAAGGATTACTGTGACTGGGATATAACGTGTTGCTTTAATTCAACTGGCTCAAATTAAGAGAGGGGTTTAATGTGAGGATGTGTGTTATTCCATGGAATCAAAGACATTTGAATTAGATCTCAGAAAAGGAAGAAAAATGGACTCTCTAAAGTGGCCCCCTTCCCATATATCTGATTCCTTAGGGACTCAGAACTTTATAGTTCAGAGGTCACATTTTCACACACCTTCCATAACTCACCTGACTTCCTCTTCTTCAATCCAAGGCCTTGAAGAATGATTTTAATGGGCCATACTTGGGCCAGGGATTCAGCCTGGGTCCAGTCTGCTGCTGACTGTACACTATGGTTAATGGTATGAACAGAATCCGTAAAAGAGGAGGCAGATCTGTGAAAAAGGAGTGGGTGCAAAAGGTGCATATCATGGCCGTTGGGCACTACACAAGCTGAACTCCTGTAGCCTGCTGGCCTTGTGAACACTTGGCTCTGCTCTCTAGAGATTTGAGTCTATTTAGGGAGATAAATGGGACAAAAGAGAGAATTAATCAAACAAGCTGGCTGTGAAACACTCTTAGGAATGACAAACATTCTATCTCTGAATGTTTTGCTGCAATAATTAAAAACAAACAAGGTATCCAGAGGAAAGTATGGATCAGTACTGCAGCATAAGTGCTCCTGGTGGTTGGACTAAGGGCTGGCTCAGGGCTCGTGGGACAGCCACCTTGCTTTGCCATGAGAATGAGAGTCAAGACCTGGCTAGCTGACTCAAGGTGCCAAGTCAGAGCCAGGAAAGAGGACCTAGTGTTTCTGTTGTGAAGCACATGACACACACACAGGGGAAGTGGATCTGCCAGAACCACACCGATAACTTCTGAAAACCCCGTAATCTGCACCTTGTGTGGCCCTTGCAACCACCAGCACTTGGTCTCCTCCTGTCGTGCCCAGCCTCACTGACCTATGCAAGGTCTTCAGGCAACTTTCCAAAGAGCTCCTAGAAAGTGTGTGCTGAAGGCCTCAGTCCTGCCAGCCAGCTGCAAGCTTTCTTCAACCTCTATTGCCCACTCTCTGCCGGGGTCTCACCGCCAGGTATGGCGGTGTCAGCTGGGCAGAGCAATGGGGTGACCGAGCCGAGGGGCTTAGGATGAGAAATAAGTAAAGACAGGACAGCGGGACTTGGAAGGGTTCACTAGTCAATACCAAATGAACGCCATGTTTATTTAACAGCCTTCTTTTATACATTTCTTTAGTACTATCCTTGAGCCGCCCTTGAGCCGACTAGCTTTGTTCACGTGTACAGAAAAGAAAAAAAGTTAATGAAAGAACTGGTGGGCGGGGTGCATTGACAATATTCTTAATTAAATCTGGCACGAGGGTGTGTAAAGGTTCTTAGTTTAACCTGGAATAAGAGTGTGTCAAGGTTCTTAGTTTAATCTGAAATGAGGGTGTGTCAAGGTTCTTAGTTTAATCTGAAATGAGGGTGTGTCAAGGTTCTTAGTTTAACCTGGAAAGGACATTAATTATCCTTGAGGAAAGTAGACAATGTCAGGCTCTGATCCAGAAATCAGGCCAACTTTTTCTCTCCTGCATGGGCAGCCATGACACTGTAGGAAACAGCTCCCAACAGTTCCTCCCTTTTTATTTAAAAAAGAAAATATTTTTTTGTTTGTGAATCTCTGTACAGATCTTAGAAAATTCCAAAATATCTCTCCTGATTAATATAAGTAAAAAACAACAGGATACATAAAATAAAATATCCTATAAGTAAACCATATCCTATAGGAGCTAACCTATTCCAAGTGGTCACTGTAGCCTTAAGCCTATTTATGAAGTCTTTTTAGCTGTCTGAGCAACATCAATGTCCCGTTTAGAAGCATTCTCACTAGTTGTAATCTCTTGGTGTAAAACTTCTAAAGATTCATCTATATCATGCCAAATTCTTAACACATGCTTTTTTACCTTCAACAGAGGTTACAAGCTGGCTTTGTATATCATGCTCCACATCTTTCATTTTCTTTCATTTCCCCCTTTCTTTATATAATTTATAAATGCAAGAAGACTGTGCCTGTCTTAGGTGAGAGTTGCCAAGGCGATTCCTTACCCGTCATCAAGCCATGAGTACTCAAGCACCCATTCTCTGTCTTAGGTTGGTAATCTCTTGCATCTCTTTTACCCATCAGTGACTACCAGCCTCTGCCAAAAATGTTTACATCATTGGCTTGGGGGCAGGGAGCTTGCAGCCATAACTTGTAACTCATGAAAAAATCTTTTGTTTGTGCATTTCTATCCGGATTCGCGAGAATTCTAAAATCCCTCGCCTTATAATGATTGGCAGGAGAAGCAGAATCAAGCATAACAAGATTCCTCCTACAACCAATCCATAACCTACTGGGGCGAGGCTATGCCAAGTTGGCATGATGGCATGTAATCTATCAATGAAATCTTTGGCAGTTTGAGCAGCGTCAATATCTAATTT